>PVLC010047654.1:0-10916 GCA_004027655.1 Graphiurus murinus
TATTCTTTATTTTGAAACCGAGTCTCACTAAGTTGCGGAGTGCCTCACTAAGTAGCTGAGGCTGGCCGCGAACCTCAGGTCTCAGCCTCCCGAATGCTGGGATTACAAGCGTGCGCCACCACGCCCGGCTAACTTCCAATCTTTTAATGTTGCAGAATTTTTTTAAAAAAACACTTTAAGCTGGGCATGGTGGCCCATGCCTGTAATCCCAGTATGTGGGAAGCTGAGACAGGAGGATCACAGGTTCACGGCCAGCCTCAGCTATTTAGTTAGGCTCTCAGAAACATAGCAATACTCTGTTTCAAAATAAAAATTAAAACCAAGCCAGGCGTGGGTGGTGGCGCATGCTTGTAATCCCAGTATTTGGGAGGCTGAGACTGGAGGATCCCGGTTCGAGGCCAGCCTTAGCTACCTAGTGAGGCACTCCGCAACTTAATGAGACCCTGTTTCAAAATAAAGAATAAAAAATAGGATTGGGGGTATAGCTCGGAGGTAGAATACCCCTGAGTTCAATCCCCAGTACCGCAAAAAAAAAATAAAAATAAAAATAAATAAAACCAGTCATGGTGGCACACCCTTGTAATCCCAATACTTGCTAGGCTGAGACAGGAGGATACAGGTTCATGGCCAGCTTCAGCTACTTAGGCCCTCCGCAACTTAGTGAGACCCTTTTTCAAAATAAAGACTACAAAATGGGACTGGGGGTGTAGCTTGGAGTTAGAATGCCCCCGGGTTCAATCCCCAGCACCACACACATATACACACACAAAATGCCTTAACTTGCATTTCATATATATATATATATATATATTACTGTGGATTGAACCCAGGGGTACTCTACCTTCAAGCTATACCCCAGCCCTTTTTATTTTTTATTATGAAACAAGGTCTTGCTAGGTTACTAAGGGTCTTGCTAAGTTGTAAGGCTGGCCTCAAACCTGCAATCCTCGCATCTCAGCCTCCCAAGTACTGAGGTTCCAGTCGTATGTCACGGTGCTCTGCTGTTTCCAAATTTCGGAGATTTTTGGAAATCTAAATATGTTTCTGACAGCTTCTCCTTTTCTTCCTTTCAGAAACAGAATAGGGTGGGACAGGTTGGGGCAGGGTGGGGGTTCAGGTGCCTCTCCACGGAGTTCGTCTTCAGCCACCCAGCCTGCCCTTTCCTGAGTGACAGGGCTGCCTTTCTGTCCCCAGGTGACACTGCTCTCCTTCTCTGTGGACTCCGAATTCACTTTCGTGGATTACATCAAAGGAGGGTGAGTCACAGGCTGTGCTCTGGGTTCCGTTATCCATGAATGATCAGGGCCCAGAGAGATCGTGCAGATAAACTGTAAGGTACTTGGAAGCTACAAAGTGTTGTGTAAGGCTGGGCGTGGAGGTGCACGCTTGTTATCCCAGTATGTGGGAGGCTGAGACAGGAGGATTGAAGGTTCAAGGCCAGCCTCAGTTACTTAGTGAGGCCCTCTCCAACTTAGTGAGACTGTGTTTCAAAATAACGAATAAAAAATAGGGCTGGGAGCCGGGTGTGGTGGCGCACACTTGTCATCCCAGTACTTGGGAGGCTGAGACCAGAGGTTCCAGGTTTGCAGCCAGCTTCAGCTACTTAGTGAGACTCCTCGCAACTTAGGGAGACCCTGTTTCCAAATAAAGAATAAAAAATAGGGCTGGGGGTATAGCTTGGAGGTAGAATCTCCAAGTACTGGGTTCAATCTCCAGTACTGCAAAATAAATGAATGAATGAAGAAAGAAGGAAGGAAGGAAAGAAAGAAAGAAAAAAAAAAGAAAGAATAAAAAATAGGCCAGGGAGTGTAGCTTGGAGGCGGAATGCCCCTGGGTTCAACCCCCCAGTACCACAAAAAAGAAAAAGAAAAAGAAATGCAGCTGTGATCAGTATTAGACCCTCACTCCTCTGCCCTTCTGTTTCCCAACAGGACTCAGCTGAACTTCACCGTAGCTATTGACTTCACAGCTTCCAATGGTGAGACATGGATGGGAAACCAGGAGTGGGAAGCTTCTAAGGGGGTCTGTAGGGATTGGCCTGGATTCCCGCCTGCTGATACAAATTGATCTATCCCAAGCCGGGCGTGGTGGCGCACGCTTGTAATCCCAGCATTTGTGAGGCTGAGACCGGAGGATCCGGGTTTGCGGCCAGCCTCAGCTACCTAGTGAGGCCCTCCACAACTTAGTGGGACCCTGTTTCCAAAGAAAGAATAAAAAATAGGGCTGGGGGTATAGCTCGGAGGTAGAATGCCCTTGAGTTCAATCCCCAGTACCAGAAAAAAAAAAAAAATTGCAAATTGATCTATCCAAAGCTGAATTGACCTATCCAAAGCTTGGTGTGGTGGTGCCTGCCTCTAATCCCAGCTACTAAGGAGACTGAGGCAGGAAGATCACAAGTTTGAGGCCAGCCTGAGCATCTAATTGACACCCTGTCTCAAATTAAAACAAAAAGGCTTGGTGGCGCACGCTTGTAATCCCAGTACTTGGGAGGCTGAGACAAGAAAATCGCAGATTCCAGGTCAGCCTCAGCAACTTCATTAGACCCTCTTTCAAAATTAAAAAAAAAAAATTAATTTGCGCAGGTATTGTGGCACCTGCCAGTAATTCTAGTACTTGGAAGAATGAGACAGAAGGAATGCAGATTCCGGGCCAGCCTCAGCAAGTAGTGAGACTTTCATCAACCTAGTGAGACCCAGTTTCAAAATAAAAATAAAAATAGGGCTGGAGGTGTAGCTTGGAGGTAGAATAGCCCTGTGTTCAATCCCCACTACCACAATAAATAAACAAATAAATAAGTTAATTAATTAATTTAACTTAATAAGTTAAAAGTTCTAGGGGTGTTAGCTCAGAGGCAGAATGCCCCTGAGTTCAATCCCCAGTACCGAAAAAAAAATTAAAAATAGACTTAAGGACAGGTGGCTACAGGTGTAGTTACAGGTTAAACGGATGCGTAAATACAGTGATACATGTTTTCATCCGGTGGACCGACAGACAGGTCCAGGAACCGTCAGGCGCTAAACAAAAGAGGCGGCACATGGGCAGCGCAGGGCGAATGGCTAGGTGGACGGACGCGTCCGAGGACTTGCAGTGACCGTGCGTCGGCTCCCGTGTCCCCCCCCCCACCGCAGGGAACCCCCTGCAGCCCACCTCGCTGCACTACATGAGCCCCTACCAGCTGAGCGCCTACGCCATGGCCCTCAAGGCGGTAGGAGAGATCATCCAGGACTACGACAGCGACAAGCTCTTCCCGGCATACGGCTTCGGCGCCAAGCTGCCCCCCGAGGGACGCATCTCCCACCAGTTTCCGCTGGTAGGGGCGTGGGGCCTGGTGAACGTCTCCTGTTGACCGTCCTGGGTCGGGGCAAGGGACTGAAAAGCAGCCAGACGCTGGGAGGGGGCCGAGCAGGGAAGGGCAGCTCTGGGTTTGGAGGGGAACCCGTGGCAAAGGAGGAGTGAGCCGGGGTCACGGCGCGCCCGGTGAGGCAGGACGTTTTCCTTGGCAGAACAACAATGATGAGGACCCCAACTGCGCGGGCATCGAGGGCGTGCTGGAGAGCTACTTCCAGAGCCTGCGCACCGTGCAGCTCTATGGGCCCACCTACTTCGCGCCGGTCATCAACCAGGTGGCCAGGTGAGGGACCCAGTGAGGGGACCGCCTGCCTCCCCAGGGACAGGCACCTGGGGTCATCTTGGGTTTGGGAGAGAAGGAGCAAGGTTATTTAGCCAGGCGTGGCAGCACACAACTAGACTTGGGAGGCTGAGTCAGGAGGATCGCAGGTTTGCGGCCAGCCTCAGCTACTTAGTGAGGCCCTCTGCAACTTACTGGGACCCTGTTTCAAAATAAAGAATAAAAGGCCGGGCGTGGTGGTGCATGCTTGTAATCCCAGGTCTTGGGAGGCTGAGACAGGGGGATCCGGGTTCGCAGACAGCTTCAGCTACTTAGGCTCTCTGCAACTTAGTGAGACCCTGTTTCAAAAATAAAGAATAAAAATAGGGCTGGGGGTGTAGCTCGGAGGTAGAATGCCCCTGGGTTCAATGCCCATTACCGCAAAAAAAAAAAAAAGAGAGAGATATAGCATGTACATCAGAGGCGTTATTGGGAAGAGTCCCTAACATGTGTCAAGGACTTAGCACTTAGCACCTTACCTGCCCATCAGAAGTCCCGCAAGTGTTAGCTGTAACTGTTACTATTATTACCATTGTTACCATTCCGCAGGCATCTGCTGGGCTCTCAGTTCTCTGCTGGGGCACTGGAGACTCGCAGATGAATCAGATGTAGTCCTGCCCTTGGGAGTTCCTGACTTATTGCAGGAGACGGAAATATAAATAAATCATTACCTTCTGCAGGCTTCCCAGACTTACCTAGCAAGCCTCCTGTCAGCGAAGGCAGCAGACTCTGTCCCCTTGGGGGGTCCCGAGCCACAGTCCAAAGCAGCCCGGCTGAGAGTCTCTCTGAACGCTCCATGGCTCATTTTAAGGAGTCTTGCAAATTCTATATTCTTGTCACGTTGCCTTCATATGCTTGCTTGCTTGCTTTTTCTTCTTTTTTTTTTTTTTTTTTTTTTTTTTTTTTTTTTTTTTTTTTTTTTTTTTTTTTTTGTGTGTGTGTGTGTGGTACTAGGGATTGTATCCAGAGGCATTCTACCTTCGCACTACACCCCCCAGCCCGATTTTATTTTTTATTTGGAAACAGGGTCTCGCTAGGTTGCTGAGAGTCTCGCTACTTGCTGAGGCTGTCCTCGAACCCCCAATCCTCCTGTCTCAGCCTCCCAAGTGCTGGGATTACAGGCGAGTGCCACCAGGCCTCAGTTTTCTTATTTTATTTATTTATTTATTTTGCAGTACTGGGGATGGAACCTGGAGGCATCTACCTCCGAGCTACAGCCCCAGCCCTATTTTTTATTCTTTATTTTGAAACTGAGTCTCATTAAGTTGCAGAGTACCTCACTAGGTAGCTGAGGCTGGCCTCGAACTCGGATCCTTCGGTCTCAGCCTCCCAAGTACTGGGATTACAAGGGTGCGCCACCACGCCCAGCTAGTTTTCTTATTTTAAAAATAACAACAAGCCGGAGGATCCGGGTTCTCGGCCAGCCTCAGCTACCTAGTGAGGCACTCCGCAACTTAGTGAGACCCGGTTTCAAAAATAAAAAAAGAATAAAAAGTAGGGCTGGGGGCATAGCTTGGAGGTAGAATGCCCCTGGGTTCCACCCCTAGTACCACAAAAAAAAAAAAAAAATAGCAATAAAGCCGGGCGTGGCAGCGCATGCCTGTAATATCAGTACTTGGGAGAATGAGACAGGAAGATCACAGGTTTGAGGACAGCCTTAGCAAGTAGTGAGACTCATTAACCTAGCAAAGACCCTGTTTCCAAATAAGAAATAAAAGTGGACTTGAGGTATAGCTCGAAGGTAGAATGCTTCTGGGTTCCAACCTCAGTACCACACACACACACCACACAGAAAAATAGGGCTAGAGATGTAGCTCAGAGGTAGAATGCCCCAGTACCACAAAAATAAATAAAGAAATATAAAAAGAGCAATAAAAGCCAGGCATGGTAGTGCATACCTATAATTCCAGTACTTGGTGGCTGAGACAGGAGAATTGCTGGTTTCAGACCAGCCTCAGCAACTTATAGAGATCCTGTTTCAAAATAAAATAAAATAGGGCTTGGGGTGTAGCTCAGAGGTAGAATAACCCTAGATTCATTTCCCAGCATGCGCGCGCGCACACACACACACACACACACACGCACACACACACACACACACGCACGCGCACACACGCACACACGGGCAAAAAAGCCAGGCCCAGTAGTGCATCTTGGGAGGTTATGACAGGAGCATCACTGGTTTGAGACCAGCCTCAGCAACTTAATGAGACTCTCAGCAACCTAGTGAGTCCCTGTTTCAAAACAAAACCCAAGCTGGGTGTGGTGGCGGCACGCTTGTAATCCAAGGATTTGGGTTGGCGGCACGCTTGTAATCCAAGGATTTGGGTTGGCGGCCAGCCTCAGCTACCTAGTGAGGCACTCCACAATGTGAGACCCTGTTTCAAAATAAAGAATAAAACAGGGCTGGGGGTATAGCTCAGAGGTAGAATGCCCCTGAGTTTAATCCCCAGTACCGCAAAAAAAAAAAAAAAAAAAAAAAAAAAAAGGACTGGAGGTGTAACTCAGGTAGAATGCCCCTGGTTTCAATCCCCAGGGCTGAAAAAAAAATAGAAAAAGAAGGTGGCCAGGCATGGTGGTGCATGCTGGTCATTCCAGTACTTGGGGAGGCTGAGACAGGAGCATTGCAGGTTCACAGTCAGCCTCAGCTACATAGTGAAGCCCTCTGCAACTTAGTGAGACCCTGTTTCAAAATAAAGAAACAGGTAGAATGCCTGGGGTTGTAGGTAGAATGTCCCTGGGTACTGCCAAAAAAAAAAAAAAGAAAGAAAGCAAGCTTCACTGACTTTGGGACAAGGTCAGGATCCCTGACTGTACCAAGCAGCGTCCCTATCCATCGCTGCAGCAGTAATTTTACCCCTCTGTGTGATCCTTGGATCAGCATCTGCTCCTTCCAGAGGGCTGGCAGGAGGATTTGCTTCTTCCTCCTGGGTCTCCAGTGCCTGCCCTGCTAAGTGCTCAGTAAATATTCCTGGGGAAGTGGCGGGGGCAGCACCGGGCTGGAGACGGCTGGGGCTCACAAGTTGGCTGCGGGAGGCGTGGGGCTGGTGTGTGGGGCCGGCGGGTTCCTCTGGCCGCTCCGCCCTGCAGCTGGACACTGCTGGCCTCCGCCTCTCGTGCAGGGCTGCAGCCAAGATCTCAGACGGCTCCCAGTACTACGTCCTGCTCATCATCACCGATGGCGTCATCTCTGACATGACGCAGACCAAAGAGGCCATTGTCAGCGTGAGTATGAGGAGGGAGGCGTGGCCGGAGGGGTCCCCGTCGCTCCTGTGGTGGGGCTGAGGTTGTTCTTTGTTTTTGGGTTTTTTTTGGTACTGGAGATTGAACCCAGGTGCATTCACCCCCAGTCCTTTTTTTTTTTTTTTTTTTTTTTTTTTTTATTCTTTATTTTGAAACAGGTCTCACTAAGTTGCAGAGGTCCTCACTAAATAAGGGAGGCTGGCCAAGAACATGCGATCCTCCTGTCTCAGCCTCCCAAGTACTGGGATTACAAGTGTGCACCTGCACGCCCAGCCCAATTTTTATTTTTTGTTGCTGAAGCTGTCTTCGAATCTGTGATCCTCCTGTCTCAGCCTCCCAAGTACTGAGATTATAAGTGTTCACCACCACACCCAGCTCCCCTAGCCCAATTTTTATTTCTTATTTGGAAACAAGGTCTTGCTAGGTTGATGAGAGTCTCACTGCTTGCTGAGGCTCTCCTTGAACCTGTGATCCTTCTCTCTCAGCCTTACAAGTACTGGGATTACAAGTATGCACCTCCACGCCCAGCTATTTATTTTTATTTTTTGTTGTTATTGGTTTTTTTGTTTGTTGTTTTTTTTTTCTTTTTGGCAGTACTGGAGATTGAACCTACGGTCATTCTATCTCTGAGTTACATCCCTAGTCCTATTTTTTATTCTTTATTTTGAAACAGGGTCTCACTAAGTTGTGGAGGGCCTCACTAAGTAGCTGAGGCTGGCCTCGAACCCGGATCCTCCGGTCTCAGCCTCCCAAGTACTGGGATTACAAGCGTGTACCACCACATCCAGAATTTGTTATTTTTTTGAAATAGGGTCTTGCTAAGTTGCTGAGAGTCTCACTACTTGCTGAGAGGCTGTCCTTGAACCTGTCACCCTCTTGACTCAGCCTCCCAAGTACTGGAATTACTGGCTTGCCCCCCTATGGCCAGCTGGGACTGAGTTTTTTTTTTTTTTTTTTTTTTTTTTTTTGCGGTACTGGGGATTGAACTCAGGGGCATTCTACCTCTGAGCTATACCCCCAGCCCTATTTTTTATACTTTATTTTGAAACCGGGTCTCACTAAGTTCTGGAGTGCCTCACTAGTAGCTGAGGCTGGCCGAGAACCCGGATCCTCCGGTCTCAGCCTCCCAAATGCTGGGATGACAAGTGTGCGCCACCACGCCTGGCTTGGGGCTGAGATTTTTAACCTGCTTGCAACCTAGTACATTAGTCTGCCAGTTTTGTGGGTGCTGGCAGAAGATACAGGACTCCTGGAGCAGAGACAGGACCTCGTTATTCCCAGCAAAAGCAGTATCGGGAGTGTCAGCACTTGATGAATTCTCTAAGGCCAGTTCCCCAGGGTGATGGGAAGGTGTTTACAGGACCGCTGTAAACACTATAGTTTGCATTATGGGAGAGGAACCCTGAGCTTAGGGAACCCAAAGCTTTTATAATGGGCAGGAAGCACACCTACCTACTGTTGCAGGAGGAAGCCTTTTAAAAATTATACTGGCTAGCTAGGCATGGTGGTGCATGCCTGTAGTCCCAGAATTTGGGAAGCTGAGACAGGAGTATTGCAGGTTCAAGGACAGCCTCAGCAACTTAACAAGACCCTTAGCAACTTAACGAGATCCTGTTTCAAAACAAAAAATAAACTGGGTGTGGTGGCACACACGTCTGTAATCCCAATACTTGGGAGGCTGAGATGGGAGAATTGCAGCAACTTAGTGAAGATCTTAACAACTTAGTGAAACTCTGTTTCCAAATAAAAAATAAAATAGGGCTGAGGTTGCAGCTTGGAGGTAGAATGCCCTTGGGTTCAATCCTCCAACACCACATATTTAATTAATTAATTAATTAAAATGGCTGGGGGGGGGGTTGGCAGTAGAATCCTCCTGGGTTCAAGTTCCAGTACCATAATTAATAAATATAAAAATAAGCCAGGCATGGTAGCGCACGCTTATAATTCCAGTACTTGCGAGGCTGAGACAGGAAGATCGCAGGTTCCCAGCCAGACTCAGCTACTTGTGAGGCCCTCCTCAACTTAGTGAGACCCTGTTTCAAAATAAAGAATAAAAAAATAGGGCTGAGGGTGTAGCTTGGAGGTAGAATGCCCCTGAGTTGAATCCCCAGTACTGCAAAAAAAAAAAAAAAAAAAAAAAAAAAAATTGGGCTGAGGGTGTATATAGCTCAGAGGTAGAAGGCCCCGGGGTTCCATCCCCAGTACCACAAAAACAAACAAACAAATAAATGAATATATATAAAAATAAAAATTTTGCTGGCTATCCCAGTACTTGGGAGGCTGAGACAGGAGGATGGCAGGTTCAAGACGCGCCTCAGCAACTTCATGAGACCTTGTTCCAGAATAAAAAATAGACAGGTCTGGTTGTGTCGCTCAGAGGTGAAACACTCCTGGGTTCAATCCCCAGGACCACACACACACACAAAAATGTCTGAAGTAAAGAGACAGTGCGCCCTCACGAGGCATGCCCTCACATCTCCAGAGGGCCTTGTCTCCGGTGCTGCCCTCCTCGTGGCTGCGAACCTCACCGTGCCCTCTCCCCACAGGCCTCCTCGCTGCCCATGTCCATCATCATTGTCGGGGTGGGACCCGCCATGTTCGAGGGTGAGTAGCTGGGGCGTGTCTGTTAGCAGCAGGAGGGTCCAGGCGCCGAGGCCAGCAGACTCCCGGCCCCGCCACAGACCCACGCACCCCTGGGGAAGAGAGAGTAACAAGCCGGGCGTGGTGGCGCACGCTTGTCATCCCAGCATTCGGGAGGCTGAGTCCAGAGGATCCGGGTTCGAGGCCAGCCTCAGCTACTTAGTGAGGCCCTCCGCAACTTAGTGAGACTCTATTTCAAAATAAAGAATAAAAAATAGGGCTGGGGGTGTAGCTAGAAGGTAAAATGCCCCTGAGTTCAATCCTCAGTACCGCAAAAAAAAGAGAGAGAGTAACACTAGTAACATCAACCACTCCAGAGCGATGCTGAATATTTGTGGGACATGAATGCAACCTCTGGGCACCGTCTTGGTGACCCGGGAGGGGAGCTGAGGGGGAGACGGGCAGCGCAGGCTGGGGTGCAAGAGGCCAAGCAGTGGACCTGTCTCCCCTGCAGCCATGGAGGAGCTGGACGGTGACGACGTGCGGGTGTCTTCCCGGGGACGCTATGCGGAACGGGACATCGTTCAGGTAGCCCTGGCACCAGGGAGGCGTGGAGCTGACGGCCTGGGAGCTGGCTTTCTCTCCCTGGCTTTTTTATCCTTCCTGATTCATTGCATGCATTCTTTGTTTCTCTCTCCTTTTTTTTTTTTTTTCAGTACTAGGGATTGAACTCAGGGGCATTCTACCTCCGAGCTACACCCTCAGCCCTATTTTGTATTCTTTATTTTGAAACCGAGTCTCACTAAGTTGCAGAGGGCCTCACTGAGTAGCTGAGGCTGGCCGCGAACCTGCAATCCTCCAGTCTCAGCCTCCCCAGTACTGGGATGACAAGCGTGCACCACCACGCCCGGCATGCAAGCATTCTCTTTGACAAACAGGAAGGGTGCTGCCACCTTGGTAGATCCAGGGTGTAGGAAAAGATCCCCGAGCTCCCTGCCCTCTAGTGGGGGCAACTAGTAATACAAAGTCACAACGCTCAATTCCTGGTTAGATCAAGAAAGTGCCACCGCCTCCGATCGCGGAGGAGCCCCCAAGCCCACCCTGCCGGCCCAGGGCAGGGGATCTAAGTGACTTAGTCCCTGGGGAAAGCTTCAAAGGAGGGTATAAACTTTCCAGGCAGAGAAGCAGCATGTCAGAAGGCCCTGAGGCTTGGACCGGGGTGGCAAAATCACATTGAGTGACAGTGACAGGAGGGGGCGTGGTCAGGCTCCTGTAGATCTGGGCTTTTGTCCTAAAGCTCTTGAAGGATCTTGCATAAGACAGTGGAATGCTCAGATTTACTTTTTTTTTTTTTTTTTTTCGGTACTGGGTGAACTCAGGGGCATTCTACCCCCGAGCTCCACCCCCAGCCCTATTTTTTATTCTT
>PVLC010047655.1:0-11011 GCA_004027655.1 Graphiurus murinus
TACTGGGGATTGAACTCAGGGGCATTCTACCTCCGAGCTACACCCCCAGCCCTATTTTTTTATTCTTTATTTTGAAACCGAGTCTCACTAAGTTGCGGAGTGCCTCACTAGGTAGCTGAGGCTGGCCGCGAACCCGGATCCTCCGGTCTCAGCCTCCCGAATGCTGGGATTACAAGCGTGCGCCACCACGCCCGGCTAAATAAGACTTTTAAAAACATACCTCTACATGATGTTTTATCTTGAATTAGAGCATTATAAACCTGACAAATCTTTGTGCTAAGTTTATTCTGTTAAACAGTTCTAAATTAAAAGCAAAACTTTCCATTATATTTATCAAACCTTCTAGCTTTTTTCACCATTTGAAAGTTCTATTTTTCTATTTCATGTTCCCAGCCAAACAATATGCAATGTTTAACTGTAATTCTTTACAAATTATTTGTTCTTTGTCTTATTATGACAAGTTGCATGATAGATCTTCTTTTAGGATTCAACAACCTAAAAATGAAAAGCCACATTAGATTTGGTGATTCCAACTACATGAATCTTCTCATTAGCAAGCTTTCTCAAATGTCTTTTAGGTAGAAAGAAAATTGCTAAATATAAACTAAAACTGCTCAGAGAATGCTTTTGGTGCTGCATTTTCAAATGAAAATGAATGCACAATGAACCCAGTCCTCTCTTTAGTGCTCCATGCACAACTCAGCAATGTATATTAGCCAGATGCCTTTTTCTTTCTAGCAATGCAATTAGTATTGATTAACTGATAGATTGTACAAGTTTTGTTGGTGGTCATTGAGATACATACACCTCTAGACACCGCACACCAGGCCATTGTGCATGCCTGGTACCTTACTGGAGATTAACATCATAAGTGGTGATTTTTCAATCAACTACATGTATAATACAAAATGTGATCATGTCTATGTACTTTTGCTTAGTGATGTTGCTTACCAGTGGTAAATGTAAATTTTATATATTTTTTCTAAGATACAAAAAAATGTTATATTGCAAATCATTCTCTTTACAAGGAGTCTGTAAATTTTAATATATATATATATATATATATATATATATATATATATATATATATATCAGTATATTCCAGGCATTGCTTTAAGTGCTTTTTAAATATTGGTTTATGTGAAGCTCTCATACACATTTCCTTTGTGTATGAAATATTTTCTGTGTATAGACCAGGCCTAAGGGACTCTGCTGCTCAAATTTTACCATCTTCTGTAGTATAGATGAGGCCCAATGTGGCCCTCTTTCAATTTATCTGCTGGCACGGGAAAATAAACCCTATATACTGTAGAACTCACTGACAATTCACTCTTTCTCCCACCCCCTAGAAACTATTAATTCTATTTTGTCTCTATAACTTTGCCAATTCTGGACATTTCACATAAAGAGAATCAAACAATAAGTGACCTTTTGTGTCTGGCTTCTTTTTTTGTGTGTGGTACTGGGGATGGAACCCAGGGGTCTTCTATCTCTGAGTTACATCCTGCAGATCTATTTATTTTTTTAATTTGGAAATGGTCTCGCTAAGTTGTTGAGAGTCTCACTAAGTTGCTGAGGATAACTTCAAGCATGTGATCTTCCTGTCTCAGCCTGCCAAGTACTGGGATTTCAAACATGCACCACCATGCCCAGCTTGCGTCTGGCTTCTTTTAACATAGCATAATGTTTTCAAGACCCATCCATGTTGTAGGAATTATTTTTCCTTTTTAATGCTAAATAGTGTTCCTTTATATGGATGTTCCACATTTTATTTATCTATTCACCAACTGATAGACATTTAAGTTGTGTTTCTGGTTTTTGGCTATTATGAATAATGCTTCTATGAATATACATTTATGTGTTTTTGTGTGGACATGTTTTCAATTCTTTTCATTTAAAACCTACAAGTATAATTGCTGGGTCATATTTTTGAGAAAGTGTCAAACAATTTTTCAAAGCAGCTACTTTTTTAACTTTCCCAGTAAATATACTTTTATGTCAACTGACTGATAATATTTCAACATGCAAGCCAAGAGTGGTGGCACATGCCTGTACTTGGGAGGCTGAGACAGGAGAACCGCAGGTTTGAGGACAGGTTCAGCAACTTAGCAAGACTCTTAGCAACCTAGTGAGACTCTGTTTCAAAATAAAAAAAAAAAGGGCTAAGGATGTTACAGCTCAGAGGTAGAATGCTCCTCAGTTCAATTCTCAGTACCACACCAAAAAATAAAAAAGAAAGAAAGAAAGAAAATTTCAACATACAATGCATCTGAAATGAAATTTCAGTTACATCTTAAATGTTTGGCTGTATTTGTAAGTGATATTCTCAAATTAATAAAACATAATAACATGCTTCCTGAAATTATTATGATGAATGGCAATTACATAATAATTGATGAGGCACAATTTGAGGGATTCCAGAAATAAAACTGATGGAGGCATGACTATTCAGCCTTCCAAAAAACATGATAAAGCCAAATAGCAGATTTGTTCAAAGCTGAGTTGAAGCTAAAATTAGGTGCATCTCTTATATCTTCCTCCTTTCTTCCATTACCATATCAAAATAAAAAGGAAACAAACAAAATTTTTCCTATGCCTTGTTTTTTAGTGTAAGGAACAAATGGTATAATGCAAAAGCTAAAGCTAAAGCACAAAACAGCTAAGGAAACTTGAGATGAGATACATTTTGTCAAGTTTTAAACTGCACAGTAAGTAACTTTTATTTAATGCTCACTCTATGCCAGACACAACTGTATGCTCTTCATGAGATTAACACAAGCCTATAAAATAGGTATTATTGACTGTTCTTCATATTGTGCAGATGAGGAAATGAAGACATATATGCTAAAGGTCAAAGTTCATAAATGACAGAGCTGCAGTCCAATCCTTGACAAACAGACTCAAGAGTCAGAACTTTAATTACTACTTTATCCATTTAGTAATGGCAGCTATTCCCACCACTGCCTTACAAGCAGTTTTAGATACATTTATGTAATAAATGGATATTTCACACACTAGATTTTTGATGCAGAGTTTAACTAAACATCTCTTCAAATCTAACTTTCTGATTCAAGTTTGTGTATTTGCTATTGATGTCTAAAAGGTATTTTGATTTATTAATGCACTATTGGTTCTTACTTTACAGAAAAGCAGGATTCAGTGAAAATTTTAAAAAGAATGGAATCAGAACTAAGTGTCTTATGAAAATGCTCATTCTGTTTTGATATTTCTAACCCAAGCATATAATTTTTCCCACATATTCCTTAGGCTTTTACTACAGGTGCCTGCCAAGTCATTACACTAATAAAGAATGCTGGCCTTGTAGTTTCTAAGATTTTTTCTACTATGAGTGTCACCTCTGAGTTTAAAGTATTTTAAGGAGAGTATGCAGGTTTTCAGAGATGAAATTGTGTCCAAAAATATGTACAGCTTTGATTGACATGGGTGAGCATAACTGTATAATAGATTATAGTTTTCTGTTCATTTCATCTCCTGACAATGTCCTGTGTTTTTCAAAGGAGAATGTTGCCATATCACTTCAGATTTAAAAGGTTGTACTGAATGACATTTTCTTAAATAAAAAGGAAGAAAAAGTAATTCTTTCATGTCTTATAGATTTAAACTCAGCCATTGCCAACATACCTGCACATGAAGCCAGTCAAGGCTTTGCAGTAGATAAGGTTTTTGGTAGGGCTTCTCTGTTTGAATTCCCATTACTAGAAGTAAAGTGTAAGAAAAAGAAAATGAATGTCTCTTTTCTCACCTGCTTTTCAATAGTTTGAGGTCACTGTTTGGAAAATCATAAGACACTGTAATGGCTTGAATAAATAGTAGACAGCAAACTACTTTAACCTGTGCTATTTATCTATTTGCTTCCACCATCAGTTTCAGCTCAATTTTTAAGAGAAAAATGCAGCACAAAATTTTTGACTTATTATCATGTTGAAGTGCCATTTTTCTCCAACCTTGAAATAAAATTTCAACCCTTCCTTTTAAAAATGTCAAATTAAGCCGGGCATGGTGATGTATGCTTATAATTCCAGTACTTGGAGGCTGAGACAGGAGGATCACAGGTTCTCAGCCAGCCTCAGCTACTTAGTGAGGCCCTCCACAACTTAGCGAGACCCTGTTTCAAAATAAAGAATAAAAATAGGACTGGGGGTGTAGCTTGGAGGAAGAATGCCCCTGGGTTCAATACCCAGTACCACACGCACACAAAGAGTCGAATTAATTAATTGTCAATTGTATTATACAAAAATTATGATGGGATAATTATGGTGTGACAGAATCCTATCAGGCAGTACATAAAGAAAGTACATATTAGTATTGTATAATAACTATATTACTATCACAAACCATTTATGAGTTTTCCCAGGTGTGTACAACTCAAAGTTTGTGTTTATGCATATCCTTCTATCATTCTTAATTAAAGTTTGGAGAGTATATGGTGAAAGCCAGTGTCAAGGAGAGCCCTAACTTCATGACTATGTTCAGACTAAATTCAAACAATATTTACATTTAGATTTTAAATGCATTTTGTACAGATAGTAGACAGAAATTAATTTCCACTTTTGTTAGAGCAGAGGATGGAAAGAAAGGGGTTGATAGTAAAAATGAGTCCTGATTAGTTTCTCCTCCTCTTGCTTTAGCCTTTGATAAGTAGGCACTTTCCACTTTAATTTCCAATTGTGTTTATCATAGAAAGAATATAGCATTCTCCATTTTCTAGGGAGCCCTGTGGGTCATTGTTATTATCATTTTCTTGCAAATTCCTTCAAAGATGTCCTGCAGTAATGGTATAATCTCAGAAAAGCTTTATCCCTTGCTACCTATTTAATGTCATTTCTAGTTTTAAAAAAATGTGTAGAAGACAATTGATAATACAAGGGTAAAATTTTTTTCTGCTCAAAATATGAGACTTTGCAATAATAGACATTGAGGGAAATATAAGAAATACACAATTAACTCTTAACCAACAACTTCACTGGAATTATGAGGAAATATTCTAAGACTGCACAAGGTGAAGAGTTTCTTTCCAAATGTTTGTCCCTAAGTAATTATTTTCTTTCTGAGTTGGTGTTGTATGTAGAAGTAGAGATGGTACTAAAGATAAAGACACTTCGACCTTGTTTTCACCACTCTTTTTCTATTGATTTCCAGCGATGTCATGGGCTTTCATTACTTATTCAAGAACTGGGTATGCTGAACTTTCATTGTTACTCTTCATCTGCACCCACAGATTTCTGTCACTCAGAAAAGTTGCCTTTGAGTTTATATAGTGAGGATCTTTTATCTGGCACTGAGTGGTAACTTTAACAAAATTGCATTTAGATTAAGAGATTAAAGCTTCTAACATAATTATGAATCCGACTCATAAGAAAAAAATTAATTTAAATACTTTGATTCAGCCCAGTTCAACTCATGTGTTCTTGCTAAATTGGCTCTCTGAATTCATCCCTGTCATTACCTTGGACATCAGTGCTTTTCACAGAATTACAGGCTATAGCAAAATAACAAAGACTTGATTTCTGTCTTAGCTAATCTTCTAAATGGGTGTGGGCTAATGGTCAGTGTTTATCTGGTTTGATAAATGCTTTGATATCTGTATTCATGTGAGTATGTATGTGTGTGTGTGTGTGTTCATGTACATGTATACACAAATGTATACTAATGTGTCTTACTATCCTAGAGCCTAAACAAACACCATAATTAAAATATATCTGTAAGGTCAAATCTGAAATGATAGTAGATGATGTTTGAAAGGATGCACTTGTGGTTTCCCAGTATTATTCCCCATGCAAATACCACAGTATATATAAAACACTATATACTCAACAGATACAAAAAGTATAAATATATATCGCATTTATAATAGTATAGTTGTATAGATGTAAAAATCCACTATTTATAGTAATCATCAGCCCTTCAGTATTATTTTCCTTCTCCTTCCTCCTCCTCCTCTTCCTACTCCCTCATCTCCTTCCTTTCTTTCTTCTTTCCTTCCTTCTTTCTTTCCCTTCCTCCCTCCTGTCCTTCCTTCCTTCCTTCCTTCCTTCCTTCCTTCCTTCCTTCCTTCCTTCCTTCCTTCCTTCCTTCCTTCCTCCCTCTTTCTAGGTTTATTCAGGTAAATAATTCTAAACTGTTCTTTTTAGGACAAATTTGCCTTATAAAATGGGCTTTTATAGCTGACTTGGTGGCACATGCCTGTAATTCCAGAACTTGGAAGGCTGAGACAGGAGGATCACAGGTTGGAGCACAGCCTCAGCAAGTAGTGTGACTCTCATCAACCTAGTGATACCCTGTTTAAAATTAAAGACAAGAAATAGAGCTGGGATTATAACTCAGAGGTAGAATGCCCCTAGGTTCAATCCCCAGTACCAAAAAGGGCTTTTTATAAAATTTGATCTAAGAAAAAATGTAGGCCTATGGGGAACTGAACTGTGCACATAAAGCTTTATGTTATCAGTGGAAATTTTCCATTTGTCATTATGTTCATAACTACATCAGAAGGGGGAATGTATACATTGTGTTTGAAATGAAAATTGAGGATATTAGTGAACTTTGTATATAATTATACAAATGAGTGATTAATAGTGAGAAACCAGAATATGTTACTTGCATAAACTACATTAAAGAACAATAATAAACACCTAAGATATATGTGAGTATCATGCTAAGGTATAAACTGCTTATTCCTAGCTCCTACTAGTTAAAAAATTAAATAAGGTTTCAGTGGTGGATATGATTATTTACTTGTAAAACTCCCCCAATATACAAAGAAATGTTTGTTACAAATTTTGGCATCAGTAACTGACTTGGAAATGCATTCCTACTGAAATACTGTAGTTCAAACTTCCCTACCAAGTTATAGTGAGGTGTCTATGCTGGGAAGACATGGAAGCTTTGTTGAGGTCTGTTTCTAGTCTGGCGTCACACTGCATAGTTACACTTTGATGTATTTTAAAATTGGATCTGTCCTGATGTATTCCTTTGAAATAAAATGTTTTCCTTATTTTAAAATGTTTGAAAATGGATGTTATAATTGATGGTTAAATTTCCAATTTAAGCATCCTTTTCTTTGTTGTACTACACATGAAGTACTGTGCCTTTGCAATGAAAATAATAGAAAACATGCCATAAGAGTAATTGAAACCTAAACAGAATCACTGAATGGATTTCTATTTTATGCACTGAATGTGTTGCTTAAGGAATGCAGATATAATTAGGGAAAGACAGGAGGCAGATGAAGATTTTGGTGGGAATTGTGAACAGAGATGAGGGTATTTTCAAGGGCTATAATCTTGAGAGAGTTGCTATATTCTACTTCACTTTGCATTTCCCGGTTGTTACTTTCATTACTCCTACACTTATTAATCATCATTGGGGTTGTTTGCAGCTTACAAGTGACTTAAAGAGCTGGGGGAGAGAAATCTCCTATAGTCATTAGACAAGCAAATAAGGAAAGGAAGAAGGGAGATGAGAAAATGGTGTGCTTTTAGTGTGCTGACGTGCTTGAGGTGGAAATAGCTCCCTGTAGGAAGCAAGAGGGGGGGAACATGCAGGTCATATATGGTTAACTACCACATTATGGAAGAAACCGATCAAGTTTCTATTCACTTGCTATTTACTGAGCAGAACACATCACATGAATACAGAGTATTAGAGGGAAGAGCATTTACAAGAATAATAATTATCAGCCAAAGAAACACATAAGTTCTAACGGAGGTATAACATAGAATGAGAACTCATGATAAGGACACCTATTATAGTGTTGATGCTGAGGGAGGACTTCTCTGAGGAAATAATGTTTTAGCTGAGGCCTGAATGCTGAGTGGGAATTAATTTATATGCTCAGAGTTGAGAACAGAGTTCCCTATAGAGGGATTAACAAGTATTAAGCTGAGTAGTGTATGCTGTCTTTTATAAATATAAACTAGGATTTATCTTTTCTTTTGTCTTCCATAACTAATGTGATAAAATCATCTCACAAAGTAAAGAACTCTGACAATAATTTTATCCCTATCCTCTCTACCACTTTACCCTTACTCTAATCTCCATATCCATCTGCTCAATATTTTTTTCTTCCTATCTCTAAATCTCTCTGTATACATTCTCTTACACTCAACCCTTGACATAATTTAGGTCTCTGTCACTTCCACCCGAATTGACTTTCAGAAGTATTTGATCATGACATCCTCAACACAAACCTATTCAATGGCATAGCTCTGCCGAAAGAATAAAACACATCATCTCTATATGCCCTCTCAATATTATCTGTATTTCTTCATCTCCTTGCCATCTTCTTCATATTCTTGCCACATGCTACTCCTTGCTATTTCCTATACACAGAAGGCATTCAGGGTCCAGGGCCTTTAAAGATGCCTACACACCATCCCTCCCCTAATTACCAAACACCATTTGTCTCATCCAGCCTGTTGTTTTCCTAGTTGTCACACTAAGAATTAATCTTGCCCTCCTGCTTGTAAGCATATCATTACCTGCCTCTCCCCATCTTCAGCATTTACCATACCCTGCCCTGTATTATAATGTATCATATATCATCTCTCTAATTAGATTTTAAATTCTGTACCGTCCAGGAATTTGTCTTGTTTTTGCATTCCCTTTTATGCATTGTTTTTTTATAATTTTCTGCATTTGGAAATAAAAATTTACATTTTAGACTTTTAACAACTTCCTGGAACTGAGCCAAGGGAAGCTGGAGAAGAGAAGATAAAGAATTCTCAAAGAAAGGAATAATTTTGAATATTTTATGGTTGATAGTCTCTTCTAAATCAGCTGTGGGTATTCTCATAATATTGATCATTGATCTGACAGAAGTCATCAAATAAAGGGACTCAAACTTTGTTTATATGAGGCCAAATATTTGCATTTAAAGAAACAAATATGTATTGTAATAGCTTTTGGACTTCCAGTTAGCTGATTTGATTTCAAAAACTTACATAAAATTTAAGATTCATTATTTCAGACCAATGCTATTGCATATAATTCATTAACTTGATAAATATTTAACTGATTACTTACTGGGGAGCAGGTACAGTTACATAAAATTTACTCTAGGATTTAGTCATGCTTTTTAATACATTACTAATTGAGACTTATGACTCAAAAAAGGTCTATAAATTGGCTGGCTTCTATTTTTTACCCAATTCCTAATCTAGACACTAATCACAAATATAAATCTGAGAATGAAGAGCTACCATGTTTTTGCCCTTTATATTCAAGATCCTATTTCTTCATGAACTGGTTCCTTATACAAATCAAAACACATGTAGACAGAATAGCAAAAGTCCTTTTGGGCTTTTTAGTCAATCGTAAAAAGATTTTTGTTAAAATGGAAGTGTAAAGATGGCAGCCATTTGTTGTTTAAAAACAACAGAACTATATTTAAATCTAATTATTGTGTGAGACCTGTGCATTGAAAGCAAGGGTAAAATTGTTTATGTTCATATAAATGGTGGAAGCTTTTGTGTTTTTCATTGTCATTTTCTATGCTGATGTGACATTGGATAACTAAAAACTGGTTAATCATATTTAACTATAGGGCAAATTAATTGAAAAATGCCCTATTTTCAATTATTCATGAATCACATGGACATATCTAGTTGGACAGTTCTGATTTATTTTATTTTATTTTATTTTAGGTGGTTTGAAATCCAGACGTATTAGCTTAGCAAATCTATAAGTAATTTGTGAAAATAGAAATTGCTATCAGAGCCTGAACTTTTTTCTCATTTTCCCCCCAAAAGTTTTAAATATAAAAATAAGAATATAATTAATAAACACAATAATTATAAAATAGTTTAATAAACTATATTCTAATGTGAGTTTTTCTTGCTAGCAGTCTTCCAAATATTCAATACAATTGATACTATTAAATTATACTGTTCATATTAATTTTTCTACTTACTAGAAATGCCTTCTATGCAAATCTTCTATAATATTCCAATTCTTGGTTCACTTTCAATGTTTGAGAGGAATTTTGTAACTTAAGCTTATAAATATTTTACATTTATACCATTATACTTTATGAATGAAATATGTTGATGTGGTATATATTACTTAGAAAATTTATTAATTCACTGTTGTAGCAGATATGTTTATATATATTTATAAGCTATGTCTCATGTAGTTTGAAAATATGCAAACATGAATTAATTACCAACATATACCAACATAAAAATCCACATTTCTCTCTTCCTTTGTAAAGTATAAAAGCAAACATCAAACTAGAATATAGACCACAATCACAAAATACCTACAATACAAGAATACCCAGAAATATTTTGTTATTTTTTTTAAAAGATGACTTTGTGTCGTGGTGGCACACACTAGTAATCCCAGTATTTGGGAGGCCGAGATAGGAGAATCGCAAGTTCATATCTAACCTCAGTAATTTAGCGAGGCTCTTAGCAACTTACTGAGAACCTATTTCAAACTAAAAATAAAATAGGGCTGGAGGTAAAGTGCAGAGGCAGAATGCTCCTGGGTTCAATTACCAGTACTGCAAAAACTAAAAAAAATATTAAAAATTTAAAAAGATGACTATTTTCTAAGGTCATGTTTTAAAATTGTAAGCTATTTCTAGCTGGACAAGAAAATTTATGAGGTAACATTACAAATTGGATTCTCTCCCACTAGAATGTTAATTCCATGAGAGCAAGTATTAGGCACAAATATTTCCTCTAAACTATCATAGGTTGGCACCTGTGTACTTGGCAAATATTTTGTTGATTGAATGAACATTCTTTCTCTTTTTCCTTAATCTTTTTTTTTTTTTTTTTTTTTTTTTTTGCGGTACTGGGAATTGAACTCAGGGGCATTCTACCTCCGAGCTATACCCCCAGCCCTATTTTTTTTATTCTTTATTTTGAAACCGAGTCTCACTAAGTTGCGGAGTGCCTCACTAGGTAGCTGAGGCTGGCCGCGAACCCGGATCCTCCGGTCTCAGCCTCCCAAATGCTGGGATTACAAGCGTGCGCCACCACGCCCG
>PVLC010047656.1:0-11014 GCA_004027655.1 Graphiurus murinus
CTTGTAATCCCAGCATTCGGGAGGCTGAGACCAGAGGATCCGGGTTCGCAGCCAGCCTCAGCTACCTAGTGAGGCACTCTGCAACTTAGTGAGACCTGGTTTCAAAATAAGGAATAAAAAATAGGGCTGGGGGTGTAGCTCGGAGGTAGAAAGCCCCTGAGTTCAATCCCCAGCACCGCAAAAAAAAAAAAAAAAAAAACCTGGAGTGGCTGGGCATGGTGGCCCACACTTGTAATCCCAGTACTTTGGGAGGCTGAGACAGGAGGATTGCGGGTTGACAGCCAGCCTCAGCTATTTAGTGAGGCCCTCTGCAATTTAGTGAGACCCTATTTCAAAATAAAGAATAAAAATTAGGGGTGGGGGTGTAGCTCAGAGGTAGAATGCCCCTGAGTTCAATCCCCAGTACCGCAAAAAAAAAAAAAAAAAAAAAAAAATCTCTATACTTTGCCAAATGTGTCTTAGAGCAATTCAATCTCTAAATCACACTCACCAGGAGAGCTTTAAAAAGAAAAGCAAATCCCAGGCCTTATTGGAGGCCACAGACTCAGAAGCTCTTTGGGTTAGGTCTAAAGTGTCTGGTCCGTGACAAGGGACTTGTTGGCGTAGAGAACAAGCCAGGAGCCCCTTGCCATCCAGTCTCTCCCTTCCTCTCTTAACACCACTTCCTGTCGCCTGGTACTCCAGCACACCATGCTGTTTTATGTCTGAGTCTGCATGCATTTTGTCTTCCCTGGCACAGAGACAGCTCAGCAGCTTACTAATGCCCATTTCCTCTTTCTTCATTAGTAACTCGTATTGTTGAATCGTGACTATGTACCAGTTACATAAGGCATTTCACAGCCTCCTTACAGATGGCATGGCTCCTCCTCCTCCTCTTTTGGTAACAGTCACACATGAGTTCATGCTTCAAATACAAATGCACACCTTTACCTACCTTCCCCCAGAAATGACCACATCAGCAGTTTGGTATATCTTCTAATTAAATTCCCCTGGGAATTTAAATCTGTCGTCTTCTAGTAATGACAACTGCTTTTGATTCTTTATTTCCTAAATAATGTTCATCTAGCTTTTTTTTTTTTCTTTTTTGGTACTGGGGATTGAACCCAGAAGCTTTCTACCTTCAAGCTACACCCTCAGCCCAATTTTATTTCTTTTTGAAAACTTGCTGAGGCTGTCCTTGAACCTGCGATCCTCCTGTCTCAACCTCCCAAGTACTGGGATTACAAGCATGCACCACCATGCCCGACTTTTTTTTTTTTTTTTTTGAGGAATCTTAAAGGCACTTTTGTTTAAAAAAAAAAAAAAAAAAAATCCCTGTCTGAGGAAAGTAAATCCTGCAATTTTAAAGATACACTAGAGTCCTCCAGAGATACAGAACCTATGGGATGTGATAAGACCCTTGTCAGAGGAACTGACTCCTGCAGTGGTGTAGAAGCCTCGAAGTCCTTGTCAGCGAAGTGGAGAACCAGGAGAGCTGGTGGTGCACATCTCAGTCTGAGTTTGAAAGTCCGAGAACCAGGAACAATGGTGTCCAGGGGCAGGAGAAGACGAGCGTTTCAGCTCAAGCATGGGGAGCAAACTCGCCCTCCTCCAGCTTTCTCTGTATTTGGACCCCTAACAAAATGCATGATGCCCACTATAGCGGGGACTGAGAGACACTGCCTTTGCTAAAAAGCAAAGGTACTGGGGATTGAACTCAGGGGCATCCTACCTCCAAGCTATACCCCCAGCCCTATTTTTTATTCTTTATTTTGAAACAGGGTCTCACTAAGTTGCCGAATGCCACACTAGGTAGCTGAGGCTGGCCGAGAACCATGATCCTCCAGTCTCAGCCTCCCAAATGCTGGGATTTCAAGCGTGGGCCACCACGACAGGCTGACTTTTTCTTTTTTATACTGAGGATTGAACCCAGGGGCATTCTACCTCTGAGCTACACCCTTAGCCTTTTCTGTCATTCATTCACTCATTTATTCGGTCGTATGTGTTTATGTGATACTACGGGTTGAACCCAGAGGCATTCTACCTCCGAACTATACCCCCAGCACTATTTTATTTTGAAACAGGGTCTCACTAAGTTCAGAAGGGCCTAGCTAAGTTGATGAGGCTGGCCCTGAACCTTTGACCCTTCTGTCTCAGCCTCCTAAGTACTGGGATTACAAGTGTACACCACCATGCCTGTTGATTTTTTTTTGGCGGTACTGGGGATTGAACTTGGGGCCATTCTACCCCGAGCTATACCCCCAGCCCTATTTTTTATTCATTATTTTGAAATAGGGTCTCACTAAGTTGCGGAGTGCCTCACTAAGTAGCTGAGGCTGGTCACGAACCTGGATCCTCCAGTCTCAGCCTCCCAAATGCTGAGATTATAAACGTGCGCCACCACACCCGGCTCTGCCTATTGATTTTGAAACAGGGTCTTGCTAATTGCTGAGGTTGGCCTCAAACCTGCAATCCTCCTGTTTCAGCCTCTCAAGTACTGGGATTACAGGTATGCACCACTATGCCCAGCAGCAGTGACTCTTTACATAGGCCTAGATGCTCTACAAGTAACTAAAGTAGGATAAAGCTTGGCATCGCTGCCCTCATTTTGTATCTGTCTCCTTTATTACCTTAAACTTTGTGACCCTCTCAGCTCTGCACGTAGGCATGTTAACCATTTAAGGGCCATTCACCTAAAAACTGGTAGAGTATCTAACAAAGATGTATGATTAAAATGCACCAATTAAAAAAATAATAATAATAAAATAAAAACTGGTAGTACAAAATTTATTAGCTCTAAATTTACCTAACCTATCTCATTCCCCCTTCACGACTTAGGCACGATTCACAGGGACATTTCGGCATCCTGTTTGAGACCCTAGATGTCTCCAGTCTTGCCCTACACCTTCCGGGATCAGCAGAGCCTTGTAGACACATCACCTACGCAGGGCAGTCACCTCATGGGGACCGAGTGCCCCCTCCAGGATCACAGGTCTGCTAGACCAACATCCTGAGCAGCAAATGGAGCTTGCCCCTCAAGTGAGGAGGACTTCTCCCAGCTGCCTCGCAGAACCAGCCCTGAGAGTGACCAGCCACACCTGCAGACCCCTTGCCGCCACCTCAGCTTTTCCTGTGTTTAAATCTGATGCTCGTAGCCGGGTGTGGTGGCCCACGCTTGTAATCCCAGCATTCAGGAGGCTGAGACCGGAGGATCCAGGTTTGCGGCCAGCCTCAGCTACCTAGTGAGGCACTCCGCAACTTAGTGAGACTCGGTTTTAAAATAAAGAATACAAGCCGGGCGTGGTGGCGCACACTTGTAATCCCAGCATTCGGGAGGCTGAGACGGGAGGTTCCGGGTTAGCGGCCAGCCTCAGCTACCTAGTGAGGCACTCCGCAACTTAGTGAGACTCGGTTTCAAAATAAAGAATAAAAAATAGGGCTGGGGGTGTAGCTCGGAGGTAGAATGCCCCCGAGTTCAATCCCCAGTACCACAAAAAAAATAAAATAAAGAATACAAAATAGGTCTGGGGGTATAGTTCGGAGGTAGAATGCCCCTGAGTTCAATCCCCAGTACTGCCAAAAAAAAAAAAAAATCTGATGCTGAGATGCCTGATCTCACTCTGCCATATTGATTCAAGTTCCTCTCCTGCTTTCCACTGTGACCTTTTCTGTTTGTTTTTGGGGGGTGAGTGGCTAGATCTGGTTTGTTGGAGCCTGTATAGTCAGGCTTCTGGTCTAGAACTCTGCTAACACCCGCATTGGTGAGGATGACCTTTTAAATTCAGTCTAACAACTCACAACACTAATCTCTTCTGGAAACAACCTCAGAGAAACCCAGAAACAATGTTCTTCAAGCTTCCCCGGGTGCCCTTCAGCCCAGTGAAGTTTACTATAAAATTAACCCTTGAGACAGGAGCCTAAGATGGCGGCGCCCTGCATCATCCACGTGGAGCCTGAGCCTAAGCCTTGTACCTGCCACGTGGGGAGCAGTTAGAGGAAATTGGGCTCAGGAAAAGAAACTGAAACCTAACCCAAGCTTCCACACCTGTCGGGCTAATCAAACCTGCCCTGTCACCCTGAGGCTATATAGTCTGTATGCTGATACCATTCAGGGTTCTGATTTGGGACTTCTTCCCAACCTGGTCTCCAGGCCATCATCTCTCAGCGCCTGGCCTCCTGCAAAAACACCATCACACGTCTACCCCTTGGTAACTTTGCACCCAGATGCATTTCCTTAATCCATACTTAATGTCCAAATAAAGACAGTAGCAAGGTCATGATTCTGCTTCACACGATATACTATCCTGTGTACAACTGAATTTCTATCTTAGTCCTTTGGACTGCTATTATGAAATACTATCAACTGTGCAGTTTATACACAGTAGAAATCCTGGATCATGGCGCTGACAGATTTGACATCTGCTGAGGACTCATTTTCTGGTTCCTAGACAGTATCTTTTTGCCATGGCCTTATGATGGAAGGGAAGGGGGAGGTTGTGACAGGAGGATAGCAGGTTGGAGGTCAGCCTCAGCAACTTAGCAAGACTCTCAGCAACCTGGCAAGACCCTGATTGAAAAATTAAAAAGTAATAGCTGGACATGGTGGTTCATGCTTGTAATCCCAGTACTTGGGAGGCTGAGACAGGAGAATCACAGGTTCTTGGCCAGCCTCAGCTACTTAGTGAGACCCTGTTTCAAAATAAAGACTAAAAAACAGGACTGGAGGTATAACTTGGAGGTAGAATGCCCCTGGGTTCAATCCCCAGTACTGCAAAAAAATAAATAAAAATAAAAGGGGAGCCAGGCATGGTGGTGCATGCTTGTAATCCCAGCATTTGGGAGGCTGAGACGGGAGGATACTGGTTCTCGGCCAGCCTCAGCTACCTAGTGAGGCACTCCGCAACTTGGTGAGACCCTGTTTCAAAATAAAGAATAAAAAAAAAATAGGGCTGTGGGTATAGCTTGGAGGTAGAATGCCCCCGAGTTCAATCCCCAGTACTGCAAAAAATTAAAAATAAGCCGGGCGTGGTGGCACACGCTTGTAATCCCAGCATTCAGGAGGCTGAGACCGGAGGATCCGGGTTCGCGGCCAGCCTCAGCTACCTAGTGAAGCACTCCGCAACTTAGTCAGACTCGATTTCAAAATAAAGAATAAAAAAATAGGGCTGGGGGTGTAGCTCGGAGGTAGAATGCCCCTGAGTTCAATCCCCAGTACCGCAAAAAAAAATAATAAAATAATAAAAAGGGCTGGGGATGTAGCTCAGAGATAGAATGCCCCTGGACTCAATCCCCAGTACCAATATATATATGTATATATATATATTTTTTTGGTTCCCCATGTATACAGGTATGTATGTATACACAGACATATGAAGCTCCAGTGTATTCCTTTGTGTCATTGCATAGTCCAACACAAGCTGTGAGTACTGATTAAAGAGGGTACTGAGTTGTAAAGATGATCAGCTGGGCTGGGGGTAGCTCAGCGGAAGAGCACTTGCCTAGCACGCCTGAGGCCCTGAGTCAACCCTGTGTTGCCAGGGGAAAAAAAAAAAAATAAGGACCTGCCCTCTCAGTTTAAACCTGTTTCTGCAGCGAACTGTAGGCTTACTTGGAGAAGAAGTTGTATCAGCCGCCAGAGGTTTAACGTGAGGATTTTCAGGCCCTTTGAGGAGGCGTCAGTGACAGATCAGTCACTCAGCCGAGCAGAGCTGATGTTGATGGCGGGTGTCCTTCTTCCCTTCCCCGGCTCCCACCAGTGGGCAGAACCAAATGAGGCAGAAAGATGAAAAGGAAGACGTGGATTCCTCTGTGAGAGACAGACGTGCGTGTGTGAAGCCACCCTCGCTCAGCACTTTCAACTCCGAGCACAAAAGAAGCCCAGGCTTCCCAGGCTCACGGAGACGGCCTTACCAAGCCAGCTGGCCACAGCACTGTGATCATTGTCATCCACCGAATGACCAAGCCACTTTGAATACTCTGAGGTAACATAAGAGCTGTGTGCAGCCCCCGTGTGTCCCTTATGCTTCTTCCAAAGCCCGTCGCATGCCAAGTTCTAGAAGGCGCCCTGTCACAGCGGCCTGATCTTTGACCTTTCTAGTCCACACTCCATCCTCCTAGGCAAGTTTTGCCTAAATTACTCCCAAATGAAGCGTAATTTAAACTTAGATGTCCTCTGTATTAGTCAGCTCTCCATCACTGTGACAAAATACCAGAGAAAATCGACTTACCGGAGGACATTTGTTTTGGTTCACAGTGAGAAGGAGGAGGAGGAGAGAGAGAGCCCAGGCCTTCAAGGGCGCACCTGAAAGGACCTACTTCTCCCAACTAGGCCCAACCTCCCAAGTTCCTACTACCTCTCAGTAGCACCATTGGCGAGGACCAAGCCTTAAACATATGAGCTTTGGGAGAACATTCCAAATTCAAACCATAACACCCTCATTATGCAAATTTTCTCATTGAAGAAAATGGAGCAGTTCAGTGGATGGATGAAGAAAAGAAAACGACCCAGAGTTCTTTCACCACCAAACAACCATGATTAAATCTGGAGTCGCAGTTTTAGGATATTTTCATTTCCTCAGAAAGTTCCCAGCTGGGCGTGGTGGCACACGCTTGTAATCCCAGCATTTGGGAGGCTGAGATCGGAGGATCCGGGTTTGCGGCCAGCCTCAGCTACCTAGTGAGGCACTCCCCAACTTAGTGAGACCCTTTTTCAAAATAAAGAATAAAAAATTGAGCTGGGGGTGTAGCTCGGAGGTAGAATGCCCCTGAGTTCAATCCCCAGTACCGCAAAAAAAAAAAAAAAGAACCCTTATCCCCATCCCTGCTCCCACTCCAGGTCCAGGTTGTTACTGCTTCTTATCTCGACAGACTTGCCTTTTCCAGATATTTCAAATACGTAATATATTAAGTATAATATATTAAATGTTATATTGTTTTAATAATATATTAAATATTATAAAATGATATATTTTAAAAGATTTGGAGTACTTCTCATTGATTTGTCTGTGCTTTAGCATATAGGTATAAAACCATAATTAACATATATATAGTTTAAGTCAGTATCATAGGCAATTTTGCAAACTGTTGAGTTTTCGTTTTTGTTTTTCCCATTCTACATCAGATTACACCTAGTTCCCCATGTTAGGGCATGATTTTGTAAACATAATTTATGTGTGTGTGTACATGCATGTGGTACTGGGGATTGAATCTAAGGACATCCTTACCCCTGAACTATACACCCCAGCCTGATTTTATTTTTTATTTTGAAACAGGGTCTTGCTAAATCTATAATCCTCCTGTCTCAGCCTCCCAAGTACTGAGATTACAGGCATGTGCCACTTTGCCTGGCTTTTGAAAACATAGTTTTTTTTGTAAACATAATCTTTTTTTGTAAACATGATTTTAATGGCCCCCCTCATTAAAAATTTATGTAGCAAGCCAGGCATGGTGGCACACGCTTGTAATCCCAGGCTGAGACCAGAGGATTTAGGTTCGTGGCCAGCCTCAGCTACTTACTGAGGCCCTCCACAACTTAGTGAGACCCTGTTTCAAAATAAAGAATAAAAAATAGGACTGGGAGTGTAGCTCACAGGTAGAATGCCCCTGGGTTCAACACCCAGTAGCCTAGTAGATGCTGGAGACCTCTATAGCTCACAAATTAGGAGATCTTGGGAGTTAGGAGGGAGAGGTCAGGGAGAAAACCCAGAAGTCTTCTGTCCAAACTTCTCCCTTCATGCCAGATGCGGCGGCACATGCCTGTAATTCCAGTACTTGAGAGGCTGAGACAGGAGAATTGCAGGTTTGAGGCCAGCTTTAGCAAATCAGCAAGGCCCTAAGCAACTTAGCAAGACCCTGTTTCAAAATAAAGGGCTGGGGGTGTAGCTTGGAGATAGAATGCCCCTGGGTTCAATCCCTAGCACCTAAAACAAACAAACAAACAAAATTCCTCCTCTCAGGAAGAAGGTCAAAATCATCTCAGACTTGTCTAGGGGTTAATAGTTTGAGCTAGCCCCATACTCCCCAGCTGCTAGCTGTGTGATCTCAGACAAGCTGTTCTGCCTAAGTTTTCCCATTTGTAAAGTTGAGATGATAATACTTCCTTCCTTATGGGGATTTTGGGAAGGTTTAATGAGTTAAGCTGTGTACATAGGCTGGTGCCTGGCATATCCCAGTGCTGTGCAAACTCTGGCTAGTTTTCTTAGCTCCGGGCGTAGGTCCTACAGTGAGGTCAGGAGCTGTAATGTTTCTATTTTGTATGCCTCTAACAGTGTTTATGCCTTTAGGTAGGGTCCTTTATTTTTCCAAGGAACAAATGTGTTGCTTCAGTATAAATATTAGAATTTAATTCTGAAGGGAAAGTATAAATTCAGGGAAATAAAATCCTCGCATAAGCTTAGCATATTGTTAGCATATCATTCACTTTCTTCAACAATGCAAAAAGCTGGGTGGGTGCACACCTGCAATCCCAATACTTGTGGGCTGGAGACAGGAGGATTGCAGGTTTGAGACCAGCTTCGGCAATTTAGCGAGGCTCTCAGCAACCTATTGAGACTCTGTTTCAAAATTTAAAAAATAAGCCGGTTGTAGTGGCACATGCCTGTAATTCTAGTACTTAGGAGGCTGAGACAAGAGGATCGCAGGTTTGAAGACAGCCTTAGCAATATAGTGAGACTCTCAGAAACCTAGCAAGTCCCTGTTTCCAAACAAAAAATTAAGAAAGGTCTGGAGGTGTAGCTCAGAGGTAGAATGCACCTGGGTTCAATCCCCAGTACCAAAAAAGAAAAGCCAGAAGTCTGATTGCTTTTGATAAATACCAGGTCAGCTGCCCTCGGGCTCTGAGGCCCTGGTTCATGCAGGGCCACGATGGGGCCCTCTGTGAGCTCTCCAATTACTTCCATGACCTTCCCTTACTTGAGAATCATTTTGCCTGAGTTGCTCTCTTAAAAATTCAGTCAGGAAAGTGAGCTATTTACCAGGACTTGAGTTCCCACTCCTTCCTCAGCTCTTCTGCTGATTGTCCGAGTGGCTTTCAGCAAATCATTCCACATCTCCAAGCTTGGTTTTCTTTTCTAAAGAGTGCATGTCAGAGGATTAGTCAGTTCAATAATATGAGGTTAGGGGTATAGCTCAGTGGTGGAGCCTAGCGTGGCCCTGGGTTTGATCCCTAGCATTGAAAAAAAATCCAATAATATGCAAGAAAGTATAGTAGAAATTAAAAGGTCTGGTGTGGCTGTTATTTTTTTTTTGAAATGTGTGTGTGTGTGTGTGTGTGTGTGTGTGTGTGTGTGTGTGTGTGTGGAACTGGGGGTGGAACCCAGGGGCATTCTACCTCCAAGCTACATCCCAGCCCTATTTTTTATTCTTTATTTTGAAACTAAATTGCAGAGGACCTCAGGAGGTTGCTGAGGCTGGCAGTGAACCTGCAATCCTTGTGCCTCCACACTCAGCACAACGTTACTCTTTTTTTTTTTTTTTGTGGCACTAGGGATTGAACCCAGGTGCATTCTACCTCTGAGCTATACCCCCAGCCCTGTTTTTTTTTTTTTTTTTTTTTTTCTTTATTTTGAAACAGGGTCTCACTAAGTTGCTGAGGACCTCACTAGGTAGCTGAGGCTGGCCGCAAACCCTGATCCTCTGGTCTCAGCCTCCCAAATGCTGGGATTACAAGCACAACGTTACCCTAGTGATCTGGTCCCATTGCTCTGACTCCCCGTCTGAATGGGGTTTTGCTCTCTATTCTCCAGCCTGTCTCCGTGAAAGGAGGCCCTCTGGCTGGCAGCACGCCGCCTCCTGTAGCAGATAACAGCAGGCTAAGGTTTTGTGCTTCCTCCGGCTCTCATAATGCATCAGCTTGTCTATTTCCATCCATGGGAAGCAGGCCTGGGGCTTTTTTATTGTATCCTGTGCTGATGTGTCCACACTATCAAGTGTCACTTTCTTAATTATAAGTTCCAAGGGCTAACATCTCCATTTCCACACACATCCATGTCTCACATGACAGACATGGCCTTTTTAGGGAGACTGCTGGGTGGTGAGCCATGCTCCCTAAGAGGTCGGCTTGTAGCTATAGAAACTGCAGGTTTGTCCAGGCCAGCGGTGTGGATGAGGCAGGGATTGTGCCGGCTTTGATTCCTCGATTCATCATTGTTCAAGATGCACAAGGAGGGCCAGGCATGTAGCTCGGTCGTAGAACACGTGTGTAGCACATGCAGGGCCCTGGGTTCATTCCCCAATCCTGCAAACAAAACAAAACCTGCCCAGGGGCATTAGTGGGATAACTGAGAGCCAGCACCATCCCAAACTATCTTTTGTCCTGTTTTTTTATTTTGAAATAGGGTCTCACTAGGTTGCTGAGGGTCTTGCTAGGTTGCTGAGGCTGGCCTTGGACCTACAAATGTCCTATCTCAGCCTCCCAAGTACTAGGATTACAGGTGTGTGCCACCACGCCTGGTTGATAATAATGTTTCTATTTTCCTGGGAATGGGAGAACACAAAGGGAAGAGCAGAGAAGGAAACTACACCTTCCCAGGTGTCCCAGCCTTGTCCAGGCTCCCCTACCACCCAGTGCACACATCTGTTCTGGGGCAGCAGCGTGTGGGTGTCTGCTCCCAGCTGGATGGGGAGACCCTGAAGGGCAAGGCAGAGTCTTCCTAGATGGCACAGCTGCCACATGCCTGCGTGGTAGAGCCTCTTGCTCGTTGGCTACAACCTCTACAGTGTGTTCCTGTCCTGAGTGCTGTGGGCTGTCCTCACACGATGGTAGGTGTTTGTGTGTGGGAACAAGGAGCAGGTGCAGTAAAGACATTAGGCGAGCCGGGCGTGGTAGCGCACGCCTGTAATCCCAGCATTCGGGAGGCTGAGACCGGAGGATCCGGGTTCGCGGCCAGCCTCAGCTACCTAGTGAGGCACTCCGCAACTTAGTGAGACTCGGTTTCAAATTAAAGAATAAAAAATAGGGCTGGGGGTGTAGCTCGGAGGTAGAATGCCTCTGAGTTCAATCCCCAGTACCGCAAAAAAAAAAAAAAAAAAAAAAAAA
>PVLC010047657.1:0-11018 GCA_004027655.1 Graphiurus murinus
AAAAAAAAAAAAAAAAAAAAAAAAAAAAAAAAAAAAAAAAAAAAAAAAAAAAAAAAAAAAAAAAAAAAAAAAAAAAAAAAAAAAAAAAAAAAAACTCAGAGAAATGTAAATAATATCCAAATAATATATGAGTACACATAAGTAATTAAGAAAGTCCTTTTGAATACATATACATACATATATGTATATATACACATACATAAACATACATGTGCACTTACATGTGTTTGTGAACATATGCACACACATACATATACATGTGATTTCTAGGGGATAAATACTTCACTGGAGATTATTTCTCTATTGAATTTAAGGTTTACCTGAAATCTTATAAAATCATTTTGCCTCAAGTGCATAAAATACCATTTTGTAAACTAAGTCAGTACTAGGACCCAGCAAAGGTAAGAAAAACAGCCATGATTTTTGACATAAGACTAATCCAAAATGCATCCTAATTCTTACAGACCTCAAAATATATAAATGAACCTCACATAAAAGAAGAACCACCTCCCACCTTGTAGTGACATTTGAAAAGTAGACATGATATAATTTAGGGGGTTGGTGCTTATGGTGACTTTCAATTTGTAGGAAAAGTTTACTAACCTTTTCCCATAGCCCCATCACCTTTGCCCAACTACAAGGAGGAAAACTATTCTAGTGAATTAATTCTTTTGGGTAATTTTCTAGGGGTAGAATTAGGCACACAGAGCAACTGTGTGCTTAACATTTTGAGTAACTGCCAGATTGTTTTCCACAGTAACTTGGATCATGTTTTAGTCCCATCAGCAGTGTATGAGGGTTCTGCTTTCTGTATTCTCACCGACACTTGTTATTTTTTTTCTTTTACCTATCCCAATACCATTGTGGGGGTGTTTCCTGGAGGACTTGTTTTCCATCTTGTTAATAACTAATAGTTTTAGATATCTTTTAATGTGATTAATGACAATTTATATATCTTCTCTAAAGAAAAATCTATTGAAACCTAATTTCCATTTTTAATTAACTATTTGCTATTATATTATTGAATCATAAACATTCTCTATACTCTTGGATATAAGTCCCTTATTAGACAAATACTTTGCAAACATTTTCTACTATTCTAGTATTGTCTTTTGCATTTACTTGATATCATTTATACTACAAAACATTTAACTTTTATATAGTTCAATCCATCAAGATTTTTTTCTTTGGGCAGGACAACACTGTCTAACCCACAGTCACAAAGATTGACCCCTCTATTTTCCCCAACAAGTTCTATACTTTTATCTCTTACATTTAAGGCGTTGGTCCATGTTGGGTTCATTGGTGGTATATGCAATGAGATAGGAGTCACTTTCATTCTTTTCCAGTTGTCCTACCAAAATTTCTTGAAATAGCTATTTTATGATATTGTATGCTCTTAACACTCTTATAAAAAAACTAAAAAAAGACAAAATAACTAGCTCTGGCAAGGCCTTGCACACTCTGTTAGTGGGAATGCATACTAGCATGGCCATTAGAGAAAACAGTACAGAGGGACCTCAAAAACGAAAAGAAACAGATAACTTTATAATCTAGATATCTTGCTCCTAGAATTTCTAGATCCCATTCCAAAAGAAATGAACTCAGGAACTTGAAGACCACAGGTACTCCCAAATTCATTGTAGCACTAGTCACAATAGTGAAGAAAAGAAAACAACCTAAGTGTTCAACAGCTGGTGAATAGATAAAGAAAATGTGGCATGTACACACAATGCAATTTAATAATTTAGTCATAAAATAAACACAGCCCTGTCATTTGCAACATGAATGAAACTAAAGATTATTATGTTAAGTGAAATAAGTCAGGCACAGAAAGACTAAGTACCACATGATCTCACTCATGTGGAATCTAAAATTTGATCTCACAGAAGTAAGAGTAGAATTGTGTTACCAGAGGCTGGTGAGGCTAGGAGGAGAGGGAAATATTGATCAGTAGGTACTGAGCTAGCCGGGCGTGGTGGCGCATACTTGTAATCCGAGCATTTGTGAGGCTGAGACCAGAGGATCCGGGTTCGAGTCCAGCCTCAGCTACCTAGTAAGGCCCTCCGCAACTTAATGAGACCCTGTTTCAAAATAAAGAATAAAAAATAGGGCTGGGGTTGTAACTCGGAGGTAGAATGCCCCTGAGTTCAATCTCCAGTACCACCAAAAATAAATAAATAAATAATAGGTACTGAGCTATGTTTACATAGAAGCAAGAAGTTCTGGTGTTCTTTTGCATAGAAGAATGACTACAGATAATAATGTACAGATAAAATAACGTACATTTACCTGATTAAAGCTGTACAACGTGCACATGTGTCATAACGTCATGATACGGAATTAATATGCACAATATGTATTTTATTTGCTTTTGAAATGGGGTCTTACTATAGTGCTCAGGCTTCTTCTGGACTCCTGGGCTCATGAGATCCTCCCACCTCATCCTCTCAAGAAGCTGGGGCTACAGGCACATGCCACAATGCCTGGCAAATAAATTAATTCTAAAAGCTCAATTGACCTTAAAATATAAGGCTTATTGCTAAATTTTTATTTTTTAATTTTATTGGTGCATTGTATTCATACATTGTTGTGAGGTACAAACTGGTAGAGGCATACATGCACACAGGTCTCAGTTAACCCTTCCCTGATTCTCATCTCATTCCCTCCCCTCTCCCTCTTCTCATGTTCGGTTTAGTGATTGACTTTGATATTTCTGGATTTTTATCTATTCCATTGATTTATATGTCTGTCCTTACATTCATATCACCATGTCTTGATTACCATAGCCCTGAACTAAGTTTTCAAATCAGAAAGTGTGAGTATTTTGACCAATGTTCTGGCTGTTTATGTCCTTATGATTTCTATTTCCGTTTTTCAGATTAGTGCATCAGTTTATGATGACCTTTGTGGCGGAAGCAGCTGGAATTGTGACAGTGATTGCTTTGAATCTGTAGTAAGGAATGTTGCTGTCTTAATCATATGAAGTCTTTCAAACCATGAACATGGGATGCATTTCCATATATTTACTTCTTCTTTAATCTCTTTCGACAGGATTTATAATTTTCAGCATACAGGCCTTGCACTGATTTTGTTAAATTTAATCTTAGGTATTTTCTACTTTCTGATGCTATTGTCTTATTGCAGCCTTTTGGCTAAGATCAGGTATAATACAGGATGATACTGTAAATGAAATTATCTTAATTTCATTTTCAGATACTTTATTATTGATGTATAGAAAAATAATCAACATTGTATGATTTTATATCCTACCATCTTGCTGAACTCATTTATTCTAATATTTTTGTGTGAATTCTTCCATATTTTCTACATTCAATTACATTTTGACATTTGCACTAGCTATCTTCCCTGTTTGCCATCACAATTTTTTGGAAGACAAAATATCATTAGATTTTCCTCCAAATCAATGAAGATTTTAATAAAATAAATTCAAGCAAGAAGCAATGAATAAATGAGAAATTTCTTAGCCATCTAACAAAAGTTTCCCCTTACAAAGCTAAACACATTTTTTTATAAAATATAGCAAACATTTTTATTCTAATAGAACAAACCAATACTGTGAAATAATGACAACACTCTAAGAATCTTTTCTAAGCTAAAGACTGAGTAAAAAGCACTTGGGTACTAGGCACTCAATAGATCTTCAGTGAATAAATGTAAAATTGTATGATGTGTATAAAAACACATAACATATGCAGGTATTCACTAAGAAATATCAGTAAATTGTTACCCTTAAATGAAGGTGTCAGTGTGGAGAGGATACCACCACACTGATTTTTGGCTTAGCCTAGACACTGAGCCCAATTTCATGAATGAATAAATGGAGAAAAAAGAACAAGACCAAACACTAGAAATGAACTTTCAAATGAAAATTAATGTAATTAGTGGAAGCACGTCTTTGTAAGCTATTAAGATTTGTCTAAAAATATTAAGAGGCAAAATAAGCATGCTATGGATTTTAGAAAGTGATTTTTCCATGTCAGTTAGGCAAGTAGAACAAATGACCTTAAAGTTCCCTTTAGGATCAATAACAACATAAAAATAGCCCAATTATCTAATAAAAAAGTGAATACTACATTTAGAAAATAGAAATTAAAACACCTATCTGTATCAACTCCTAATACTTGTGGGGTCTGGAATAGTAAGTAGTTCATGTGGAAATCCCTCTATCATAAACCTGAATAATCAGTTATAAACCAAGTTGACAAGCTGTTAAACAATTTCAATTCTTCTACCATGCAAAGCAGACCTTCCTAATTAACACCAGTATTTGTATTAATTCCTTCCTAATATATATATATATACATATATATATAATTTATATTTATATTTTTCCCATTTTGTGAACAGTGTGTGGGAAATTGGATTTCTGTAACTCCAAGTTCTATATGCTAGACGAGAATAGACTTAGACTTCCTATCAGCTCTGTATAGTACTGCAAAAGGCCATGCCCACATAGGTGTGCACATTTATTCCCCACTGCCAGCCTCCCTGCACATAGACATGACTTGGAATAATGTGGGGCTTTCAGGCCTGTGGTTGGTCTATCCCTGGGAAGAAGGACACCTCGACTACACTGCCAAGCTTCAGATATGCATCTCCTGTACAAATCAACGCCTTGGAGTCCTCCAGGTTTACACATTCACTACAGTGAGGCATCTCAGGAAGATGGACCTGAGGAACTGGTTTAAGTAGGCTCTGGAAGTGGACTTGGGCCCAAATGGGCAGGGACTTTAGGGCTTCAGGTCCTCAGAGTATGTTCTTAAGAATAATGATGGGTGTGCTGTGTCCACACAGGCACAACTTGGTCCTATGGACCTCCTTGCCTCTTGGTGGGGTACAGCCAAAGACCACAGGGAGATTACCAAAGCAAAGAGTGCAGGGCAAGACCTCTCAAGTTAAAAAGGACAGTACTGTGTTGGTCCTCCTATTATTTACTTTGTTCTCCAGCATTCTGTCATACAAGGTAAAAATGATACTGATAAAAGCTGTACAATAATTAAAGCTTTACAATTTATGGAAATTTTTCATAAAAGGACTCAGAGCATAAAGATTTCCCTCAGAAAGTGAGGTATTCAATTATGATAAATGAGTTTGTCATAAAAAGGTAATTTCAAGTCCCCTTGGATACGTAAGCAAATTTAAAGTCTTATATTGTCCCTATAATTCTGTCACAACCTGAGCCAAATGTGATAAAGGTATGTACTATAATATCAAGTTAAAAACTTGCAAATCTAATTTCGAATGTAGATCAAACAGTATTTCTGAATAGCTGTATTTTGCTGAAGAAAAACTGTGGTTACAATCAAATCAGCATGAATTCTAGCTGGCATCATATACAATACATCACCAATCATCTACGGAAAGTGTTAAGATCACTCTCTAAGAACACTGCTTCTAAGGATAATGGGTCCTGGAGGAGTTTACCCTTCTCGTAAGACATCTATTTGCCAATTCAAGTATTTATCACACTAAGCATTAAAAATGAGCTTTCTTGAGCTCAGTCTTTCAGACTAATAAACATGAAAGCCCTCCACTGTGTCTAGTAGAGACAAAGTCCATGAATTTATAAATACAGATTTTAGAGTAGGGATAAGAATTCTAATGCTTATATAAACAAATGGAAAAAGCTTATATAAAAATAGAACAGAAAGGTACAATTAAAATGTGGGAGATGTAGCAGACATTTGAAAGACATTTTGAAAGTTGTACAAAAGGGTTGTGGATTTTTAAACATGCTTAAAATAATGCGTAGTTCATGTTAAAATGTTCAAAATACTCTTAGGCATCACATCAATGAAATTTAGCTAGTATATAAATAATAGAAGACAATGAGCTACTCATTGGAAAATAATGTTTCTAACACACTAAATTAATTTGCAAGTTTAAACTTTCACTTTTGCTTTAGACAAATTGATTAGGAGGATAAAATATTTTGCCTCACGGCCTTAAAACACTAGTAACTATTATAAAGTAATTTGTGCATAATTCCTTAAGCCAATAGTAAGATTAAATAATTGTTATTAAATATAATTAATGTTTGGTCATATCAGTGCTTACACATTCTGAATTTGGATTCTTTCACAAAAGTAAAACATTTTAATGGATATGCAATTTATTTTCTAAATGTCTAAGATAAATTTTGTTGTGGAGACTTAAAATTACTTAAATAGTATTTCAAGTAAAAAACTATATAATTATTTAAATGTATATGCAATACAAATTTGATTTTAAGATGTAGTTTGTAAGGTATATGTAAAAATAACCTTACTGGAAAATAAGAACTAGGTTTTAGATTTGTGCTTATTTCAATTACAAATTTCAAACTCATACAAATTTTAGATCTTATTAGGAAATGTTTTTTTTAATAATACAGTATATCATTTCTAGGATATGTATAATCAGTGAGTAGAAATTTTGTCATTAAATATTTAGGAATTCTGTTAAGACTCTGACATTGATTATAACTAATTAACCTTCCAATATATTATTTTTTTAATTTTTAATTTATTTTTTAATTGGTGCTCTATAATCATACATCTTTGTTAGGTACAAGCTTAAAAAGGCATACATGCACACATTTCTCATTTAACCCTTCCCCAATTCCCCACTCCCTCCCCCTCCCTCCTTCTCAAGTTCAGTTTAGTGATTGACTTTGATATGTTCATGAAAGTACATGATGTGCATTAGGGTGTCCCCCCTCCCCCCATCACCTTCCATTAAGTCAACTTCTTTGCTCACCTAAGGTTTTTCCTTCTTCATCTGGAGTCCCTCTTATGTCCCATTTTCTCCCTAGCTTCCACATATTAGGGAGAGTATACTATTTTTTACTTTTCGTGACTGACTAATCTCACTTAACAGAATGTTTTAACTTTCCAATTTATTTCATAATCTTTTGGTAACCTAAAAACATGGAAACACTTATAACATTCCTGATATCTTTATCCTTATATATCCAAGACATTGCTTGATTTCCCATTAAAATATTTTTCAGTATACATATACATATCTACAAATATTCACTTGATTTATTCAAGTATGAGAAAAAAGTGTTTTGCTGTATAATAGTGGGAGAAAGAATGTGTTGAGAGAAAGGAAAGTCGGGACGAAGGGAGGGAATAAATGACATGAGGTTTTTCCCTTACTGAATATGTTCAAGGAGATTGGGACACACTAATGAATAAAACAGAACAAAGCCTCTGGCCTTGAGGAACTTATTTTCATGTGGTATTATTCCTAGACCCAATATATGGTATGCAAAACAAACAAAAAAGAACTGAAGTGGTTCCTTATAATCTTTCGGGGTAAGACAAATATCAATCTATTAATCATACAAACTACATAAAATTATGATCGCGACAAGTACTGCTAAAGACAAGCATGTGGTTGTACAACAACGTACAACAGAATGGATGTAGTCTATGATTACAGGGAAGAGAAACTTGATCTGAAAAGTGAAGGATGAGATAATTCTGTGAATAGGGTTCAACAGTCCATGAGAGACATTCATAGAGCAGAAAGAAACATGGCAATCATTACAGGTTATATTTTGTTTTTCCTATTTCACTTAAGATGAGATATTCTCTGAAAACATTTATGTTTTCTATCTTTCTTTACTAAAGCACCTTAGCATTTGGAATAGCACATGAAGTAAAACTATTGTTTAGTAGTATTTGGTGTTGGATGGATTTAGTGAACTTGGAGTAGAAGAACTCAAGAGAATCAAGTGTGAGATCAAGAGTAGAAGACTTTCCAGGTATTCATAGGCCATGTTAAGGAGTTCTATCTTCATGGCAATGTCTTAAAGACAAAGTTTTTTAAAACAGGTTCGATGAACATATTTACCCAAGCATAATGACATACCTACAGGGGCAGATATGGACAAACAGTAGGCACTGCAGTGACTCACATGAGAAAGTTGCCAATGATGGTTTGGATTAGAGTGGTAATAAAGAAGTGAATCAGGGATGTGGGCAGGACAGTGGGATGTTTAATAAATACTGAGTTTTTAAAAAACATTTATACTGTTAGTGGTTGTGTAACTCAGAAGGGAACACTCTGAGAGGATGAGTACATGTACAAGTGGAAGAGGAGACGTGGGGACCAGGAGAACTGTGAGGGACACACTGAGTTTGAGTTATTCGAAGTGTCCACATGGGGCATCCAAATGGATTCCTGGAGTTCAGAAGACGTCGGTCATGGCTGAGTCATGGAAGGCTTTATATAAAATGTAAGCTGAAGAAGGAATATTGGAGTCAAGTGGCAAGATGGGATTCTTAACAAAGAACTATAACTAGCATTTATTAGTCACTCCCCACATACAAGGCAATATGAAATTATTGGGACTTTTCCTTTTTGGGGGGTGTGTGGATACTGGAGATTAAACCCAAACCCAGGGGCATTCTACCTCTGAGCTATATCCCCAGCCGTATTTTTTTTTTTTTTTTTTTTGCGGTACTGGGGATTAAACTCAGGGACATTCTACCACCAAGCTATACCCCCAGTCCTATTTTTTTTTCTATTTTCATTTCAATGTCATTTTTCTTTTTTAATTGTAATAATTCGTGCTTTGTATTTATACATTTTTGTTAGGTACAGATTGATAAAGACAAATGTGCACACATTTCTCATCTGACCCTATCCCCAATTCCCACCCTGCTCCCTTGCCCTCCCTCCCTCTCAAGTTCAGTTCAGTGAGTGATCTTGATATAATTGTGTAAGTACATCATGTGCCTTAGTACGCTCTCCCTATTTTTTATTCTTTATTTTGAAACAGAGTCTCACTAAGTTTCGGAGGGTCTCACTAGGTAGCTGAGGCTGGCCACCAACCCAGATCCTCTGGTCTCAGCGCCCTTTTTTTTTTTTTTTTGCGGTACTGGGGATTGAACTCAGGGGCATTCTACCTTCGAGCTATACCCCCAGCCCTATTTTTTATTCTTTATTTTGAAACCGAGTCTCACTAAGTTGCGGAGTGCCTCACTAGGTAGCTGAGGCTGGCCGCGAACCCAGATCCTCTGGTCTCAGCCTCCCAAATGCTGGGATTACGAGCGTGCGCCACCATGCCTGGCTTCCCCAGCCCTTTTTAAAATTATATTTTGTTTTGAAACAGGGTCTCACTAGGTTCCTGAGAGTTTCATTAAGTTACTGAGGTTGGTCTTGAACCTACAATCCTCCTGTCTCGTCCTCCCAAATTCTAGTATTCTTGGCCTGTGCCACCATACCCAGCAACTATTAGGAATTTAAAGAGGATGAATTGATGTCAAAGGTCGGTTTGGCATATATTGTAATATTCCATTACTAAAACTGAGGTACTAGTAGCCATGAGTTTGCTTAACAAAAAACGAATGCATGGAATCTTTGGGAAGTAGTATTAGGGAATGTGGTGAGCACAGATATTACTGGGATGCTAGATGGAATTTAAAATAATTCTCTCATTTTTCTGCATGTCTTGTGAGCAAAGACATTGACTGATTTATTTCCATATTAACATATCAAAGATGTTTTGTGGTTGTTTTAGATGTTTTGTGGCACTGAGGATTGAGCCCAGGGGTGTTCTACCTCTGGGCTACACCAAAGTTTTATTTCTATTTTGTTTTAGTTTTTATTTTTTAACAGGGTATTGATTAATTGCTTAGCCTGGCCTTGAACCTGCAATCCTCCTGTTTCAGCCTCCCCCAAACTAGAATCATCATGCCTGGCTTCAAAGACATTCAAATAGGGTACAGCCTCAGAAGAGAGAGTCTTTTCCTCTGTAATAAAGGGAATACTTATTCATTAATCAATATCAATGAAGAAAATATCTTCTTCTGAAATAAAGCCAGCCAGCTTACTGCTCATCATGCAAGATCCAGGTTCCCTAAGCTTAGGGTCCTCTCACGCTCTAATAGAACCCACTGCATGTACGGTCGCCACCTGGCCCCCTTCCCATCACTGGCAGGAATGGGGACTGAGCATCAACACAAATACTGACACTCTGGCTACTGCTATTGCTATGAGTAATAAAGTCCTTCACTTCTGACCCAGGAGCTTTATGTCTTCTGACACCATCCAGAAAAATGTGCCAGGCTAACTAGTTAAACTACAACCCCACATTGTTAGGGTTAAACCTAAGCCAGTTATAATTCTTAATATGTTATGTCTAAAATACTCCCAAATGTCTGAGTCTAGCTTTGCCCAACCAACCCACTATGTCTTACCTATTTGTTCTACAAAGTCAGAAGATAACAATGAAAAAAAAAAAAAAAGTGGGTCTTTTTTTTTCTTCTTCTTTTTCTTTCTGTTTATACTGGGTATTGATCCCCGGGGCATTCTTCAACTGAGCTAAAACCCCAGTCCTTTTTATTATCATTATTATTTTTAAATTTTGATACAGGGTCTAGCAAAGTTGCTAAGGCTGACCTTGAACCTCGGACCCTCCCGTTTCAGGCTGAAAACAGTACAGGTGTGAGCTACTATGCCTGGCTGGGTCCTTTCATTATTGGTTGTGTTTGTTTCCCAAATAATAACAAAGCACTCTTCTGTACTAGGAAGGCATCACTTTCCCATATGATAAATCCAGATTTAACTTCAAGACCACCTGGCTGTAAAAAGGGCGAGAAATAGGAGGGATGGCATCTATGTATTAAAAAGAAAAGGATAGATATGTACAGTGATGGAAAAATTAAAAGTAAAGGCAATTCAATAAAGATAGTTTTTTTTTTTCTTATTAAGTTTCCTTACTCAAGCCTCAAATAAAACCTGCATGTCCTATTCATAGAACACAGAGAGTGGTAGATAATGTGGCTGATATTATACAAAGTGTCCATCATAGATTACTGAATAGGTTGTGATGATATTAACTGTAATAGAATTTTTTTTAAAAAAGAACATGTTTGGTGGGATGGGGGAGTAGTTTAACTTTGGGACTTTTGAGGTTTACCCAATAGTTGAAAACCCAACTGGGGATCTCTAATAAGCTAGGGATATTTGTGTTCAGAAGCCAAGAGTGGGATGTGGAA
>PVLC010047658.1:0-11007 GCA_004027655.1 Graphiurus murinus
AAAAAGAACAGCTACCTTTTTTGCTGCTAGTTAACTGTCTACACTTAGGGTTTGAAGAATGGATTTTCCTTCACCAGCAGGCCTCACTAAAGAAGGCAATGCACTACTGACCTTGAAGGAAACAAACATGCATTTCCCTTGAATTTCCCCCAATTTTGTAAAATTCAAAAGCCAGTTGCCCAGGAGACACTGCTGAGTGGTGATATAGAGGAAAGAGTGCACTGAGATTTTTGACACACTGAGTTCTATGTCTCATGTTGAAAGTGTGGGGATATCTTTGGGAATATCTGGTTGTTTCCTCCCCCCCTACCCAGCCTCAGTTTCCTTATCCACAAAAGAAAGATAATTAAACCCAATTCTCAGGTAAATGTGAAAACTTCTCTCTAAATTGCCAGCACAAGGAAGCACTCAATAAATAGTTGCTGTCACTTTTACTGTTATCATCATCATTATCATTAATAAGGTGGGACTGAATCTCAGTAATGCAGAACAGAGTTGAAGCTTAGAGAGGTCATGGAAAGAAAGCACTTTGACAAGATGTCACTCTAAAATCGGTGAGACTATAGATTAGCTAGGGGGAAAAAATCTCAGAAATTTCATAACTAAGTCATCTGGGGTATAGGACCAGAATCCAGGAAATCACCTTAAGTAAAAATAGTCAATTGGAGTCAACAGTATAAGCAGCTTGGGCTGGGGTATAGCTCAGTTAGAGAGAACTTTCCTAACATATGTGAGGGCCCAGGTTTGATCCCCAGCACTGAAAAAAAGCAAAAATAAAAAAGTAAAAAGAGTATGAACATTAGAGCTCATATAGATGGCAAATGAACTAAATAAACACTTCACAAAAGAAGAAATACAAAGGGCCAATGAATATATGAAAAATGTTCAACATCATTAGCAGTCAGAGAGATGCAAATCAAAACTACACTGAAATTTCACCTAACCTCAATTAGAATGTCAATCATTAAAAACACAAATAATAGTACAGGCTGGTGAGGATGTGGGGAAGTAGAAACTTTTATACATTGTTAGTGGGATTGCAAATTAGTGCAGCACTTTGGAGATCAGTGAGGAGGGTTCTCAGAAGAATGGAATGGAAATTAATCTACTATAATTAATATACCCAGCTATACCACTCTCTATGCCATTTTAAAAAACCATATGCCTTTATTAATAGCCACTATAACAGCCAGGAGCAGAGAAATATTTTAGTGGAAAGAAATAAAAATAAAATAGGAGGGAGAGATGTTTCCATCAAGAAATCTTCTCAGAGATTGACATGGTGGCACAGGCCTGTAATCCCAGTACTTGGGAGACTGAGACAGAAGGATCTCGGGTTCCAGGACAGCCTAAGCACTGTAGCAAGATTCTCAGGAACCTAGAGAGACCCTATTTCAAAAACAAAAAATAAAAAGGGTTGGATGTGTAGCTTAGTAGTAAAATGTCCCTGGGTTCAATCTCCAATACTCCAAGGAAAAAATAAAAGAAAAAATTTCCTCTGAGATCCCTCTCCCTGTTTCCTTGTGCCCCTTCTCCTCAGATGTAAAGTGTACTAGTCTCTCAGGGCCCACAGCAGCAGACTGGAGCCCCATGTCTGTTCTTACAGAAAGCCTCAAGTACATGAAGGTTTATAATCCTGTCGGTAGGCACTTGGCCAATGATCAATAGTGCCAGAGCAGGGATGTCCAGGTTTCTTGCCTCAGGTCACAAGCAATGAGATGTAATTTATGCTCCACAGGATGAGGTCAAGTCTAGGACTTCACCTGAGGTGACACCTTTGCCTGCCTTCTTCCTCTTCTGAGTCTGCTTCCTTCACTGCTTTCTAGTTTCTTATGGGAGCACCTTAAATAAATCACTTGCACTTGATTCTTCATCTCAGAGTTTTCATTTGGGGAATCCAACCCAAGACAGGGAGCCACTTAAGTGTAGCTGCAACCCCAAAGATATGCATAAGTCAAAAAAAAAGGCAACTACTCCTGCCTTCTAAAAATGTTGGGTTCTGTTAATTGGAAGACCCTCTGTTTCAGTATACAAATTTTATAGTAGTTACTCAGGTAGAACTGGTGGTTTGTGAGATATAATGATCACCATCCCACCCCAAAATCCATATACAAATCATCTCTTCTGTGAAATATTAAGTAACATCGATTCCATATTGTAAGGTGTTTGTACACCAAGTGCATTCTTTTGAAGAGCTGGACTATGTGCTCAGTTCTTCTCTGGGATGGGCAAGAAGCATAAACAGAGCTTGCTCCTGAGAACCAGTAGAGGGACAAAGAGTGAGGGCACCTTGAATTCTGGTTACACAGATGATCTCAGCTTGCGATGGCCAAGGCAGAATGGGGAAATAACTGCAATGATATTAGCCTAATCCTAATCTACCTATCCTCCTCTTCCATCAGCTCTTTTGTTAAATAAAATGATGAGGCGATCGGTGCCATTTCATATTTTGTTACTCAAAGTCTAATGTAATTAAAACATTGCCTTTCTTGCCTTCTTCTGTGACCGAATGCTACCCACCACCCTCTCACTCCTGGGCAGCATTCTCTACCTTCCCCCGCTCTCCTTCCATCGGATGTCCTCCCATCTCCCCCTAATTGAAGGCTGATGTCATTTTGAAAGAATATGCACTCTATTTTCAGAGGCTCTGTCATCAACACAGCTGCCTGGCATCCTGTCATTGCCCATTGCTGTCAGTTAATACAGGAACACAAACCTTTGGTGACATTATGCAAATTGTGTAACCTTCCCTGGAGACCTTCTGCCTGGATGCCAATGTCTACGTTGCACGGAAATAGCACATTGTCCATGAAGACAGCTGTAACCCACTCTAATGTGTGTCACAAAAACAAAGAAAAATTATCTTGACCTCATTTGCTAAGGGGATCTACAATTTCTAGAGTGGAGTCGCATTCTGGACCACAGGGCCCTCAAGGAAAAATGCCTTTAGAATTCTATCATCCATACCATCTCAGAGGAGCCCTAAAAGGAAGTCGAATTTAAAACTTAGTGAGTGAAATTGCCACCCTTAGCACTCCAAGAGCAGTGGAGGCTCCTCATGTTCCTACCACACCCAAACTGAAGAGGAAGTCTACTCTTGCCATTTTACTCAAGTTTTCCCCTCCTCTCCTCTCTTGTCCTTTTCTGCAGATTCATCAGGCCAGTACAAGTGATCTAAATGCACTGAAATGCCAAAATACCAAGATATGTATTCGTTTTTCATTATTTAAGCATCCTATTAGACTTTCCTACAATTGCTCCTCATGACCATTTTGGCAACCAGTATCCCTAGTTTTCCTGCTTCTCTTCTTACTTTCACTCAACACATATTTCTTGATTATTAACTAATATCAAGTACTTAAAAAGTCCTAGGAAAGAGCTTCTTCTCAATGAACTTGCAGTATCGAAGGGGAACTAAGACATAGATCCACAGAGAGTCAGTAAGAGACTGTATGGCTTTGGGGATTAGGAAGTCTTTCAGGGAGAAGGTAATATTTATAGGCAAAGGTAGGTAAGGAGGTTGTAATGATTTTCCTATTGCAGCTGTAACAAATTACCAGAAACAGAGTGACTTAAATTAACACAAATTCACCATCTTACCATTCTGGAGGTCAGATGTCTTGAATCTGTGTTAGGGAAACAAAATTTAAATTGTCAAAAGAGTTTTTTTTTTTTTTTTTTTTCCAGAGGCCAATGCTTGCCTCTTGTAACATTGAAAGGCTGACTTGGCATTCCTTCACTCAGAACCAAATCACCTTCATCCCGCCCTCTCCCAATCAGATCTCCTCCTAAAAGGAGACCCTGGTGATTACATCAGGTGCACCTGGGTAATACAGAGTACTCTTCCCAACCTAAAACCCTTAGCTAAATCATATCTGCAAAATCTACCTTTGCCAGATATTCCCAGTTTCTAGAGGTTAAAACGTGGACATCATGGGGTGCGAGGAGGCAGGTATGGTACTGAATCTTCCACAGAGGTGTCCAGACCAAGGAAGTTTTCCGATCAAACTCATGGAAGCAGGTGGAGATGCCATCATTTGAGGCATGGCAAGGTGTATGCAACAGATAGAAGGAATCTCCATGTATGTGGGTTGATTAAATGCTAAGGAGGTTGGAAACATATTTAAAGGTACTAGAAGCAATCAAAAGTGTGGGTAGGAGGTTCTTTAAAAATTAACATGGAGATGTGTGTGGTGGCACACTCCTGTAATCCCAGTACTTGGGGGGCACAGGAAGGATACACATTTTCTTTTTTCATTTGTTGACAGACACCTGGGCTGGTTCCAGAATTTGGCTATTGTGAATTGTGTTGTTTCAAACATGGGTATTCATGTATCACTATAGTATTCTGACTTTAATTCTTTAGGAAATATACTGAAAAGTGATATAGCTTGGAAATAGAAACTCTTATACACTGTTGGTGGAATTGTAATTAGGGAGAGCCACAATACAGGTAAATACCTAAGATTGTAGCTGTTAAAGAGATCCCAGGCAATGATGAGTTAAATAATAATGCAGTCTGATGAAAAAAAATGAGGTACACAAGTGTGCACACAAAGCAAAGGAGCAAAGACAAGCTGGGAATAGTGGTGCATGTCTGCAGTCACAGTTACCAGGGAGGCTGAGGCAAGAGGATCCCAAGTTAGAGGCCAGTCTGGGCAACTTAGTAAGGCTGTCTCAGAAAATAAAAAGGGTTGGAAATATAGCTCAATGATAGAGCGTTTCCAAGTTCAATCCCCGGAACTAGAGAAAAAAAGAGGAGAAGGAAGAGATGGAGGAGGAGAAGAGAGAAGGAGGAGGAAGAAGAAAATATATTTATCTTAAAATAGAAACCTGGGATGGTTGTATAAATAGAATAATTTAATTAGAAATAGCTTTTATTAATAAAATATGACTATCGATTAGGATGAATAAAAAGCAAGGCAAGGTGTACTATGAAGATCACAGCCAAATGAAGCTAACAAGAAGTGGCCTCTTAGAAACTCTGAGCACCTTGGCCACATTTTTTAAACATGTTTCTCAGCAAAAAGTATATAATAATTCTCTGACCCTGTTTATTGATAGGTGGATTTATAAGTTATATTTTGTGTATTTTCCCCGAGGGTACTGACATTGTCTGAAATTTCAATCTAGTTTTAAGAAGCTTTTTTGCATTCAGGGAGTAAACTATTAGCAAACTGTAACTCCATTAAACAACTTTTTAGCTTCAAATATAAACAATACTATATGGTTTGTCCATTTCACAGGTTAAAATGCAATCTATTTTAATGACTTCCTAGCAGGGATCAGTGAATTCCATTCTTTGGAAATATGACTAGCAGGAGACAGTCATTTACCTAAATACAAATGCTTTGAGTATCTCATAAAATATAATCTTAAACATGTAGAATGCATTTTATAATATAAAATTTATACTTGTATTACCTCAAATGCCTATGCTAGTGGCTTTCAACATATAAATATAGTGGGTGGCTCTCAATATATAAATATAGTATATAAATATGTACACACATATCTATAAACCCATATACAAATATATTGTTTTAATATATAGGATGGATGATGTTCACATTCCCATGATCACACTGATTTTGCTGAAACAAAGAAATAGCTGGGACCAAAAGCATTTTTAAATAGAATCATGGATGTTATATAGAAGATTCACTTTTCTATTTACATGTTCTTTATACTTAATCTCTTTATTATTATAAATTATTAGTAAAATTAAAAAGAAAAAATAATAATTATTTCAACTTAGATGAATTTAAATGATTTGTAATCCCTCGATTACTATCCAGGCATTGATAACAGTTGCAACCGAAGGAGGAGGCTTTAAATTATGCACAGAATCTGTCATGGCAGGAACGAGGGTTGGAAAAGAATTTCCAAGATGAAGAGGAGAGCTACAAACAGGTTTGTTTAGGAAAGCAAAAAATACACACTCAAATGAGAATGTGGGCCATCTCCAGAGTGAGAGAGACACATTTAGGGGTTCATGGCTCTCCTTTTATAGGAGACTTCTGTGAGGAGTGGGTAGGAAGAGGTGTGTAAAGATGAAGTCAGTCTGATAGTCACAAGATGACTAGGGATGTTCTGGTCATCTCCCAGGCCCTAAGGGGGACTTAAAGGACATGCTAGACCCTGTTATTTTGATTGTAACACAGCTGAGCTTGTGATCAGGACATGTCCTTGGGGTCGCAATATGGCAGATGATGCTCACTGGGGTCTGTGGTTAGAACACTCATTCCTGGGGGCTTGTTGAAGCTTCCCTGATCACCTCCCAAGGTGAAGCAACACACCACAATACCCACCTGGGCAACTAATTACAATTCAATCTTTTTATCCTGGACCAGAAAATGAATAAGAAAGATATCTATGGGTCCACCTTAATTTTTAATAAAAAGTAACTCCTTTCAAAACCTTGGTACTCTTGTTAGTAATAAATGACTTGTTTTGAGTTTACAACCTATTTTATCACACACACATAAATGTGGCTTCACATCATTTTAAAAAACTGATAGCCTATTAAATGTGAACTAGCATGTTTGCAAAAGAAAAAATATTTAATTTTATATGTTTGTTCCTTAGGGTGAAAGAAAAAACTGCTTAGTATAGTAATTCTGAGTCATTATAGAATATCTATTTGGAGAGTAGGGTCAGTGTGTATTAATAATTTTTTTTTATTATTTCCTATCTCCCAAAGTCACTGCATTGATTCTCTCTATGGATCAGTGTTTAATGAAAATATGAAATGTTGTTACAGAAGAAACTGCATAAGAAAATTCACTTCTCATGCAGATCCTCTATTTATTTTTCCAATTTCATTATGACCTTAATATGTAATTTCTAATGTTCTTTGCTCTTGGTGATACACAGTGAGGCATGAGGTAGGGGGATAGATGCAGGGACTGTGGGGAAGAAGTGTCTTTAAAGGACTCTAAGTATGTGAGTTGATGGTTAAGCTCAGTATGAATCAATAGCAGCAGGAGGCAATCAAGAAAATCTCACATATTCTTTATTAGAAATGTAATATCCAAAATGAATTCTCTTCTCTGCCTCTCAGACTATACTTGGATTAATATGTGCCGTTCTGAGCCTTACCTTCTTAAGTGGGATATGAACCAACAGGATTCAGAGAAAAATAACTGGAATTGGAGAGGGAGTGGGAAATAGTGTCACAAAAGAAACCACTTGAGAACTCTATGGTAAGTGAAATAAGCCAGTCACAAAAAGACAAATTCTGCCTGAGTCCCTTATATGAGATACTTAAAGAGACAGAAAGTAGAATAGCAGTTGCTAAGGGCTGGAGGGAAGGGGGAATGGTATAGAGTTTAATGAGTATAGATTCTCATTTTTGCCAGATGAAAAGAGTTCTGGAGATTGGCTGCACAACACCTTGAATATACTCAATACCATTGAGCTGTATACTTAAAAATAGTTAAGATGGTAAACTTTATGTTATGCGTATTTCACAACAATTAAAAATATTTTTTAAAGAAATTGCTGAGAAACTAAGAGTGTTTAATCAGGAAAAGAGAAAGAATCTTGAGGTACAAAATAAAAGAAAGGGGACAAATAAGGGAAAATAAATTTCTATATTGAAAAATAAATGTCTTTATTCTACAACTTTAAGGGAATGTCAGAATCAGCCCGTGTTAACTGCTATACTACAAATTTCAGCTCAACATAAGAACAATTTGAAAGTCAGAATATAAGACAGAAAGACATATGAAATACACAATGGATATCTATAGGATGTTAGTGACCCTGGGATAGCATGTGCTCCAGGAACCAGTGAATAGCATGAGAGGCACTATGTGGTAGGAAAACGCCCCTTAAGTAAGAAGTCTTAAATTTAAGTCTACCAATTGCTAACTTCAAATTATACTACCAAGCTAAAGTAATAAAAACAGCATGGTATTGGCACAAAAACAGAACATAGATCAATGGAATAGAATAGAAGATATAGAAACAAATCCACACACTTATAGCCAATTGAATTTTGACAAAGGCACCAAACACATGTGTTGGAGAAAGGGCAGACTTTTCAACAAATGATATTGGGGAAACTGGTTACCCATTTGTAGAAAAATGAAATTAAATACCTTCGTCTCACCTTGTACAACAGTAGTCAACTCAAGATGGATCAAAGACTTGGAAACTAGACCAGAGATTTTGAAATTACTGAAGAAGACGATAGGACCAACACTCCAACAAATAGGAATAGATAGGAACTTTCTCAGTAAGACCCCCAAAGCTTAGGAGATTAAAACAAGAATTAACAAGTGTGATGTCATTAAACTAAAAAGTTTCTTCTCATCAAAGGAGACCAATAGTCTAAAGAGAGAGCCTATGGAATGGGAGAAGATCTTTGACAGCTATTCCTCTGATAGAAGGCCAATATCTAGAATATACAAAGTACTTAAAAGACTTTTAGCACTAAAAAAAAAAACAAAAAAACCCCACAAATAACCCAGCCAAGAAATGAGTAATTGAACTAAGGGAGTAACTGAACTTCATAAAAGAAGAGATACAAATGGCCAATAAATACATGAAAAAATGTTTAACAACATTAGCAATCCGGGAGATGTAAATAAAACTATATTGAGATTCCATCTAACCCCAATCCAAATGTCAATCATTAAGAAACCAAACAACAATAAATGTTGGTGAGGATGTGGGTAAATAGGAACTCTTCTACACTGTTGATGGTATTGCAAATTAGTTCAGTTGCTATGAAGATCAGTGTGGAGTTTCCTCAGAAAATTGGGAATGGGTCCACCATATGATCTAGCTATACCACTCCTGGGTATCTTTTCAAAGGGACTGAAATCAGAATATTATAATAATGTATGCATATCCATGTTTATAGCAGCACAATTTACAATATCCAAATTATGGAACCAACCTGGATGTCCATCAATGGATGAATGGATTATAAAATTATGGGAAATACACACAGTGGAATTCTACTCAGCAATCAAGAAGAATAAAATAATGTCATTTGCAGGAAAATGAATGGACCTGGAAAATATTATGTTAAGTGAGATTATCCAGTCACAAAAAAAGTGAAGGGTCATATGTTTTCTCTCATAGGCAGAAGCTAGGGAGTAATCAAGATACCAAAGAGACTTCAGATAATGGAAGAAAAATTACAGTGGAGCTGGGGAGTTGGTCTAGAGGTAGGAGTCGGGGGGGCAGTCAGGAGGGAGAGGGAAATTCAATGAAAGAAACACTTCCACTGATATTATATATATGTATGAGAATACCAAGCCAATCTCAACATCCTGTATGGTGAAGAGGGAGTGGGGAGGGGGCTGGGGGAAAACACACCAAGTGGTATGTACATGTATGTAAACATCACTATGAAATAAGTTATGATGTGAGACTATAATGCACCAATAAAGGTATATAAAAATAAGTCATCCTCTTAACCACTAAACTTACAAGCCTTACACTGATAACAGAAATAGTTGATTTTAGGGCAATATTGTAGATGCGATCAGAGATTCCTCTAAGATATGATGGCATGATAATAATGGCTACACTGTGCATAATATAATAGAAAGATGTAATAGAAAGAGAAAAGAGCTATATTTAAATAATGTACTAAAGATTTTGAAACACATTTCAAAGTGGATCATCTGACAGAGAACATGTAAGTGAAAATTCATGGAAAAATAAAGAGGTAAGACCTTTAAGAAAGTAGAGAAGGGTTGTATAACCTGGCATGGCTAATGCTTATTATAAAACTTCCAAAATGTAGAAATGATGGGCCATCTGCTTTACCTCTTGGGAAGCAGATGCAGTGGAAAGATGACGGGCTCCGACATTGCACAGAACTGGTTCAGATCATTTGTCATTGTGACTGTATGCAAAATTACTTAATTTTCCTGTGTCTCATATGGAAAATGGGATCTTGCTGACCACATGGTATTACAATTAATTAAAATAACACACAAAAACACAGCAGATCTGCTGGAGTCCAGCCCTAGCAGGAGCCAGGGGTCCGTCAACAGGTGGGGAATGAGACGAGGTCGAGCTTATGATCAATAGGAAGGGATATCAAGAGGGAAAAAACAATCTTTTCAACAGAGTGCTGAAAAAACTGGATATGTGAAAGAATGAGACAGGTTCCCTACCTCAAACCATATGCAAAAGTTAACTCAAAATGGATCATAGAGCTAAAACTTTAAAACACTTAGAGAGTTACCTAAGGAGCAAATCTTCATGATTTTGGATTAGACAATATTTGCATATATATATATATATATGCAAAAATGTAAATGGCAAAAAATAGAAAAAAATACATGATCAAAATTAAAAAGATATGATATCAAAAGATTCCATCAAAAAAGTAAAAAGATCACTAACAGAATGGGAAAAATGAAATTATATACCTGATAGAGGACATGTATCTAGAATATATAAAAAACTCTTACAACTCAATACAAATAACCCAATTAATAATTGGGAAGGCCAATTTCAATGTCCTGTGTGGGCAATGAGGGAACTGGAGAAAGAGCCAGGGAAAGCCCACCAAGGGCTGTGTGCATGTAAGTCACTATAACAATGAACTACCTTATGATAAGACTATAATGCTAACAAAAGTATTAAAAATAATTGGGAAAAGCAATGAATAGACATTTCTCTAATGAAGACAAGCAAATGACCAATAAGCACATGAAAAGATGTTGGACATCTTTAGTCATCAGGGAAACACAAATAAAAATCTCAATGGAATACCAGTTTGTACCTACTAGGATGTCTAGAATCAGAGTCTGATATAAGTGTTGTAAAGGATGTAGAGAAGTCAGAACCTTCATACATTGCTCTTGGCAATGTAAAATGGTGCCACCACTTTGGGAAACAGCCTGATCATTTCTAAAATTATTAAACCCAGCATTACCATATGAACCAGTAATTACACTCCTAGGTACACAGCCAAGAGAAATGAAAGCATATGCTCACACAAAGACTTTTGCACAATTGTTTATAGTAGCATTA
>PVLC010047659.1:0-11013 GCA_004027655.1 Graphiurus murinus
CTTTTTTTTTTTTTTTTTTTTTTTTGTGGTACTGGGGATTGAACTCAGGGGCATTCTACCTCCGAGCTATACCCCCAGCCCTATTTTTTATTCTTTATTTTGAAACCGAGTCTCACTAAGTTGCGGAGTGCCTCACTAGGTAGCTGAGGCTGGCCGAGAACCCGGTCCTCTGGTCTCAGCCTCCCAAATGCTGGGATTACAAGCGTGCGCCACCACGCCCGGCTTCTCCATTTTTAAAAAAATGTGTACAGACTATATTTCAATAACGTGGAACAAATGAATTTAGGAATACTATCCAAAATATTTAAATAAGGCTAAAAGAAAAAAAATTTCAAGGATAATTATTAGCATTACCATCCTTAGAGGAATCATTAGAAGGAAATTCAGAAAATGGCAAAGGATTTTAATCTTTAACAAACTCTAGGTCATAATAAAGTCTAGATAAGCAAATACAAAAAGAAGAATAGGAATGAGCTGATGGACAGAGCAGCTGTTCTACAGGTCACACAAGTAAAACCTCCTTTTGCCACTGGCCGGGATACACTAAATTTTACACTCCAGTGAATGAATAACCAGAAGTAATAACAATGAATGCATTTTATAAATGTTCTGATGCCATTTCAAACAGGGCTCATTACTATGATAAAAGAAGTCATTTGCTCCACTGGTTTAATTTCACACTTATCCAAACTCAGCATAATAATCATGCTGCTCAAATAATATTTATGCAATCACAACTATTATTCTTCTAAGGAACCAAGAAAAGTGAGCTACAGAACTGATAAGAATTACAGCAAATCACATTTTGATCAGATCAAGTTTAAGGAAAGAAGATAAAGGGGGAAAATTAATACACTAATATTACTTTTTTTTTTTTTGTGGTACTGGGGATTGAACTCAGAGGCATTCTACCTCCGAGCTATACCCCCAGCCCTATTTTTTTATTCTTTTATTTTGAAACCGAGTCTCACTAAGTTGCGGAGTGCCTCACTAGGTAGCTGAGGCTGGCCGCGAACCTGGATCCTCCGGTCTCAGCCTCCCGAATGCTGGACTAATATTGCTTTTTAAAAGTTCATAATACTTAGGTACAGTGGTGTACACCTGTAATCTCAGCTACTCAGGAGGTTGAGGCAGGAAGGATCAAAAGTTCGAGACCAGCCTCAGCAACTTAATGAAACCCTGTCTCAATATAAAAAATAAAAAGAGCTGGGGATGTAGCTAAGTGATAGCACACCCCTAGGTTCAACCCCCCCCAGTACCAGTACAAAAAAAGTAAACAACACTTAAAAAATAGAGATCTAATTTCACTTCCTATCTTTTCCGGTTGCCAATAAATTTCAGCAATTATAAAGTTTGTCTTGATTTAAAAGTGCATCTTCCTCTCACTTTCATCTTGATGACAACACAATTACTGACTAGACATTACTGGTCCTACCTCCTGCTCCCTCATCTCCATCAGTTTCTTCACTGCTGACATTTTAAAAGGAAAAAAATAAAAATAAAAATCCCGCCGACACCTCCTGTTTCGAGATTACTCAAGGGCCGTGCGTCCGTCCATAAAGGGAGCACTCTTCTCGCTGGGCCTCACCGCTCTACTCTGCAGCCTGGCTTTGCACACGCTGCCCTGTCCAGACTCCTCAAGCCAAGGTCAACAACAACCTGCTTGCCACATTCATTCCGATAGACACGTTCCAGTACTTACCTGATTTGACCTCTCCAAGAACATGCAGACAGGAGACCGTCCACTCTTAACCCTCTCCTCTCTCTCACCTTGTGAGAAGACCAACACACACACATACACACACACACCTGTGTCTCTCTTGGTTCTCCTCCTCTGATCACTCCTTCTGCCTCCTTGGCTGGACTCTTTGCCAGCAGCTCGTGGTGAGGGCTGAATTCTCTCCTGCTCCTCGATTCCTTCTTTGTGCTTCTATCTCACCCCCTCCTGATGTTTCAAGTACCCCTTATATGTTAATGACTTCCACATGTTCATTTAGACCGAATGGAGAGCTTGCTTCAAATCCCCAGATCCTGTATAAGAAGACATACCCAGAGCAATTCAGGGCAATATCATGGGGCTAGAGAAAGTACTTTGGGGCTGGTACGTGCCATTCACGCCCCCCCCCCCCAGTATCTACCCACCCTTTCCAATGTAGCTCCTCTGGTTCCCTCCCACGGGGGCAACCAAACGGCTCCACTTTCCCCAGGACAGTCACCACTTATGCCTGCCGTCCCAGAGTAACCATTAATGATACCCCTTTAATTCTCAAAATGGCACCTATTTGGCCAATAAATCACATGACTGCCCTGCCTACCTACCCATACTTTCTGATTTTTCATGTAAAACTAGGCGAGTCCTCCTTCTTCCCACCTTGTGGACCCCTAGCCCTGTTCCAAAGTAGCTGCCCCACCCCCTACTGTCACATGGGAAGATGGCCTCCCTCTTCTTAAACACTCTTCCACCCCGGTCCCAAGCCGGGAGACAAGCGGCATTTTCCTGGCTTCCCTGGAGACTTGTGAATAATTAGTGCTCCATCTTATTCACCGTTAAGGTTGTATCATAGCCACATGCACAGATGTCATCTACTGATCTTTCGGTTATTTGTCTTCATTTTCCAAGAACTTTGACACATGACTCTTCCTCTCCACACAAGAGCGGATATTCTGGCGGCTTCATTATCCATGAGAACGACTAGTCCCAACAGGTTAGCTCTCCTCTTCTTCAGTGACCCCTACTCGGTGCAAGGCCAGCACGGTTGAGCAGCTGACCACAGGGGCTTGGGAGCTGGAAACACTCAGGTACTTCCTAGCTGTGGGCTGTGGGGAAAGTTACTTAATCTCCCTGAGACCCAGCTTCCTCATCTGTAAAATATTCATACTAATTCCTGCCTTACAGGACTATTGTAAAACATAAGTGGAATGACCTATAATGACCTATAGAAAGTACTTAGCGTAGCAACTAGTACACACTGCCCAATAAGCGGTGCCTTTTATTATTACTACTACTGTAATTAGCACCATCAGCTTGGCTACCCACCATCATCAAAGTTACACTTTGGTCCTCACCATCCAAAACCGCTCCAAGTCTAGAATCCTAAATTTAGGATTCTCCCATCGCATGTGCCTGTTCTTCCATCTCTCGTATTGCTGCCGTGTCAGTCCTGCCCCTTACTCACGAGACTCTCCGTCCTCTTCATCTTCCACGTTTGGTTGCTCCATCTTGCCTCGGCTTTCCTTCCTCAGTCAGGCAGGATCCCAACAGTTCAGCCCTTGGGATGGCAACCTCACTATCACCCTCAAGTCCTTGCCTTCTCCGTCACACCCTCCCTTCCCACCCCCATCCAGGTACAGATGAACTATTTGCTAAGCCTCTGACCAGCCTCTTTGTACATGTGAGATGTCAGCCCTGGGAGAGTCCACATCACGTAAGGCAGCAGCGCACGCACCCCTGGTTAGGGCCCCTTTCCAGTCGCGATGGTAACTCTCCGTTCCCCCAAGCATACCCCAACCCTGTTCTTCCTTCTCAATCTCAGTAATAACCTTGGTTCACAGAGAAAGGAGCTCCCCTCCTGGATGCTGGATTCTACCTAAATCCACCCCTCATCTCCTTTTCTTTCTTATACGGGAAGAAGCATCGCTGCTCTTTGGAGTAACTAACCCTCTCACTCTCCCGCTTCCCCTGGGCTGACGCTTGCTCAATTGCCTTCTTTCTCTTGCAACTTCCATTTTCTTCCTCTTCAATGCTGTCTTTCCCTCAGTCCATGAAAGTGCCCCTGACTTCTCCATCCTCCACTGCCCTCCCTTCATTACCAAAGGATTTGAAAAAACATATTTACTGAATGAAGATGGTTTTATTTGATTCAGAGAGGTGTTTTTGTTTGTTTGTTTTTGGTTTTTTAAAACAGATTTTCACTAAGTTGTGTTCCTCCTGTCTCAGCCTCCCAAGTACTGGGATTACAAGAGTACACTACCATGCCCAGCTGATTCAGAGTTGGTTTTTTTTTTTTTTTTCAATTAATTTTATCCAACTTGGTTCCAACATTCCAACAAGAGAATTGAAATAGCTAATTCCACCCAACTGAAGAAAACTGATGAATTTCACACCTTCAAATCTACTCCCCCATCTGTATTCTGAAAACTAAGAACAATTACCAGCATCACTATTCACCCAGCCAGTCTACAGCCAACTTCTGCCTTCTTTCCTCCTCTCCTCGCTCCTATCTAAGCAAGCCCTTCTTAAAACCTGCCCCAGCTTTCTTCTTCCTGCCTGCTTAGGGCTGCTACTATTGAGGCTTTCTTCGTCTTACCCTAATTCACAGGGATTATTTGAGGACTAAATTAATAAATGAGTGTATAGGCCGCAAGTTACGAAGTGCTCTATACAGATCATTACACAGATATTATTATATGTTTGGAAAGTGAGCACGAGGTTAGCGTTTGTTCTTTAAAAATGAATTCTGGGTCTTAGTAATCAATGCTCTCTCTTCTGATCATGAGGCATTTGACACTCTGGTCTATTATCTTCCTAGGAATCAGTCAGTGTTGACATTGTCAGTGTGTAACACCTCAGTTTCACCTCCCCCTCTCCCCAATTTTTAAATGTAAAATGTGCAATTCTTTAGGTTTCTGGCAAAAATCTGTACTCATTTTTTTAGAAATGTTAGGTTCACAGCAAAAAAAACACGTGGAAAGTAGAGTTGCCATATACCCCTCCCCTGCTGTGAAGTCCCACGCCACAGAGGTGCGTTTGTTACAGCTGACGCTCGTGCACTGCCAGGCCATTCTGACCCCAAACCCGCAGCTTGCACAAGGGTCACTCTTCAGCGGACATTCTTCAGGTTCCGGCAAACACACAGTGGTGTGCGTCCACTACTGTAGCGTCTGGCCAGGCCGCCCCGCTGCCCCGAAAGCCCTCCGTGCTCTCTGCCGCTGGTTGCTCGCTCCCTTCACTCCCTGGCCACCGCTCACCTCCTCAGTCTCTGCCTTTTCCAGAATGTCACAGAGTTGGAACCAAAAAGTATACCGGCTTTCTGGATTGGCTTCTTTCACGTAGTAATATGCAATTAAGATTCCTCCACCTCTTTTCATGGTTGAGCTGCTTTTAAATAGGACTTTATTATGGTATCAGCAGCATGTAACGAGCCACACATATTTAAAGTGTATAATTTGATAACTTTCAACATAAGTACACACCCATGAAACTATTATCATAACCAAAAGAGTGAACATGTCCACCACTCCCTTAAGCTTCCTGGTGGACCATTGTCACCCCTCCTCTGCCCTCCTCTCCCCGCCCACACTCAAGCCACCCTGATATACTTTCTGCCACCAAAGATTCGATTGCACTTTATGGATGGAACCACACAGTATGCAGTGCCTCTTTTCTTTCTGGTCTGCTTTTTTCCCGTTGTGTGATTATTTTGACATTTATCCAAGTTGGATGATTTATAGTGCATTCCTTCTTAATTGCTGAGTAGTAATCTTTTATATGACCATCTCTTTATTTTTTGAAGATTAGTGGCAGTTTCAGAAACATTTTTGTGTGTGTGTGTGTGTGTGTGTGTGTGTGTGTGGTATTGGGATATAACTCAGGGGCATTCTACCTCTGAGCTACACACAAGCCCTATTTTATTCTTTTATTTTGAAACAGGCTCTCACTAAGTTGCAGAGGCTGTCAGCGAAATCTGTTATCCTCCTGTTTTAGTCTCCAGAGTACTGGAATTACAAGCACGCACCACCACGTCTGGCTCCTCCTGTTTTAGTCTCCAGAGTACTGGAATTACAAGCACACACCACCACGTCCGGCTTCATAAACATTTTTAAGTATGTGCAAGACCCTGCCCGGCCATTCATGTTTCTTCCACTTATTTAAAATAGCGAAACACCTTCGTTTCCTCACCCATATTGGGTTTCAGTTTCAAACAATCACATTTGAATGAAACAATGACTAGCATTTTGGAAAACTGTTTGACTTCCTTTCTCGATTAATTAAAATGATTGATTTTAAGCATTACTCCTACATGGTATTAGGTAATATTTTTCTTTGTTCTATTTTGTTTTATTTTATTCCAGCAGTTAGACCTGGTAAGCATTCAAGATCTGGACATTATAAGACCTCTCTCAATTCCCAAGGGAGTTAAGAAGGGCACGGACGCTGATGAGAAGCGGCAGCAGCAACAGCAAAACAAAGAAATATCAAAGGGAACAAAGTACCCCCATCGACTCTAAGGTCAGCTTATAATTAGCTATCAATAAGTCAAGACTTTTATATATTTTCAGGATATAGTTAAGTTGAAAATCCTTTTATTTTTATTTTATTTATTTATTTATTTATTTATTTATTTATTTTTTTGGCAGTACTGGAGATTGAACCCAGGGGCATTCTACCTCCAAGCTACACCCTCAGCCCAATTTTTTATTTTGAAACAGGGTCTAACTAAGTTTCAGAGGGCCTCACTAAGTAACTGAGGCTGGCCTCGAACCCAGATCCTCCTATCTCCGCCTCCCAAGTACTGGGATTACAAACATGGGCCACCACGCCCAGCTGAAAATCCATTTTAAACTATTAGCATATTTCCTGGTTCTTAGCCTAAGAGGCAGACCTCAAATTCAAGGAGTCATATATTTTTGATCCAACTTACAGGTCAAATTCTATTGCTCCAATAATGTGTAATTTGATATTTTAAAAAAGCTCCATTTAACATGTGATGGCCCATTTATTTCAAACCATCTTTAGTGAAACAAAAGAATTAAGATAATCCCTGTATATTACTGATTTACTAGTAAGGTATTAAAAATTCAGGTCAGTTCCTTTGTAATTTCACAAATGGCCAAGTAAAGCCACATTTGATAACATTTCTGGGGCTTAAAATTTTTTTTAAACTTAAGCCAGTCATCTAATGATAGAGAAAGATGAATCAGATGAAGGTGTTCAAGTTAAATACAGCAGCACATGAGAGGGTACTCTGAAATTCTGGTTTTTATGGCTTCCCTACTACTGAAACTAACAAACACATGGCCTGAGTTTATGTAAACAAACACAAAACTACACTGGGGAAAAGAATGAGAGGTTGGCTTAAAGGAGTTAAAAAAAATAGACATGAAATAAAGTTGGCAGTTTGTAGGAGAAAACATTAAGCCCCTGGAATAATCAAGGTAACATAAAAAGTTTCTGCAATGAGAAGTCACTAGAGTTTGCTACTACTAAACTCTACTTGGACGTCTAATTTGACTGCCTTCTAACTCCCTCCCAGCCTTCTCCCCACCAAACCTGCTCCTCTCATAAATCTCATCTCAGCATGCATCTACCCAACCTTTCTTTCTGCTCAGGACAGAAGTTTTGGTGTCCTCTACCTCTCTACCCTCAGACAGAGATCAGCAACCTCACCAGGGCCACCAATTTCATGCCGATCCAAGCTCCATCATCTCTGGCCTGAATCCCTGAGCCAGTTCCTGCCCAACCCTCCCCCTAGAAAAGGTCTATTCTCCCTTGGGCTCCTAAGAGGGCTCCTTTAAAGGGTAAGTCTAATTATATTCTTTCAAAGAGCTGACTCCCCTCCTTACAAAGATCTACAAGGCCTTTTGTACACCATCTGATCTCCCACCGCACTGACCTCTCTGGCACTATTAACTCTTACTTTGCTCACTATACCACAGGAACCAGCCTGGCCAAGGTCCTCCCACATGCCAAATACACTCCTCCTGCCTCAAGGCTTTTGCAAGAGCCTTTCCCTGCTTCACATCCTTCCCCAAAAGATGCACGGGTTACCCCTCACTTCCCTCTGGTCTTGGCTCAAATGCCATTTTCTCCAGGAGACCTTTCCTCGCTACCTGTAATTAAAACAGCAGCCCTGTTTCCTGTCCTCCCTCGTCCCTATTATTTTTTCCCCTCTATAGTTCCTAACACCATCTGATAGCACATGCTCTACTTATTGAGGTTCCCCAACTAGCATGTAAGCTTCATGGAGGGATATGTATCCATTCAGAAAAGGATCTAGCAGAGTAGGTACTCAATAAATATTCACTCAATACATGCAGGATATATAAAATTTCATCGTTTACAAGATAGTTTCATAGAAGTTAAATTACAGCAACTCCCTTTCTTCTTAGGCCTTCTCCGAATTCTCCCATCTTTGCAGTATCAATACGGATGATAGCAAAGAATTATCGCAAAGCAATTTGCTGGCTACTTGCGAAACTCTTTAAAACAGACCCCCACGTCAATCAACTTCGCCTATACAATGAAAGCTCAAAGTCAACATCTTTATTAGCACAAGGTTTCTGGGTGTGGAAGTTTAAAGTAGTGGAGCAAAAGAGCCAAGAATCTTCAGGAAGAAAAGCTCAATTCCGTTTGCCCTACCAATGGGTTAAACTAAAACCCTAGAGAAAAAAGTGAGCTGAATTCGCTTTTCAAAGGCATCACTGTCCCGAACACAATTCAATTCCCTTAAAATGCTCTATCTGCTTAAAACAACCCCCATCAACTACAGAGCGCTGTCTCTGGGTGTGTGTGTATGCTCTGCTAAGCATATGGGGATGTTTTGTTTTGCTTAACCCGATAAGAGCCTGGGCTAGGGCAGAGTTTCTTAAAGCCTTTGGGCACAGCCCCTCCACCACGCACCACCGCTGGCCTGCACACTGGCACCGGGGTCTTCCTGGGTCATTTCCTGACATCGGGGCCCAGCAGGGCAAAGGGGCATCTGGACCACGGTTCCAGGGATGCCGGGGACCACCGCAGATGTCTCCGGAGACCCCGGAGAGAGTGTCACAAGCAGGTACAGCGTGGACCCGGGGCGCCCCGGAGGATGACAGGTGGGCCAGCCCCCCGGCGAGGGGGATGGCGCGGAAACTGTCAACTCCGCTCGTCGCCCGCCAGTCTGGGCCGGCCGGCCGAGGGGTACCGGGGCACAGGAACGAACCCAAGGGCCAGCCCGCGGGAAGTAAAGTTGGTGATCTGGGCCGTGCCAACGCCGCCGCCGCCACGGTTCACCGGGCCGGGCCGATCGATCGGCTGTCACCGGCGGGGACGTCCCGGATCCCCGGGCCGGAGCTAGCGCAGGCCGAGTCCCCAGCGCCCTCCACGACCCCCGCCCCGCAGATCGCCACCTCTGCTCCAGGCCATGCTGCGATCGCGACCCCAGCCCTCTGCAGCAGCGATCGGCGCCCATCGGCCGCCTTTACCTGCTCGGTGGCCGCCACCGCCGCCGCGCGCTCCCACGCCCGGAGAATCCCGAGCCGTCGCCGCCGCCCGGCCGCCGTGAACTCCCTGCCCCCGCCCCCTCAGGTAACCCAGGAAACCGGGAACACCACCCCTTCCTCCCCCCCGCCCAGCGGACCCAGAACCACCTGTCTGCGCTTGCGCAGCTGGCCCCGCCTCGCGCCGCAAGCCCCGCCCCCTCTGGGAGGGCACGCCGGGGTCGCCGGCGTGACGCACGGAGCCGCTGAACCAATAGGAAAGAGGAGGGCGGCCGCGCGGGGGCGGGGCATCGCGGTACTAGCTGTAGTCGGGGCTGCAGGCGCTGGCAACCTGACTCGCGAGGCTTCCTCTGCAGTCTGCCTGCTGGTGCATGGGGGCCGCGGTGTTTTAGCTCCGCCGGAGCCGGTTAATTGTCGTTCTGTCCCGCTGTGGAAGTTCTGAGGCTAGACAGAGTATGGGAAGAGGTCGGGACAGGAAACAGGGACCTCCACCCTCCAGGCGTGGTGACATACCAGTACTTGGCCTGTCATCCCAGGACTTGGGAGGCTAAGACAAGGAAGATCACAGGTTCGAGGCCGGCCTCAGCAACTTAGCAAGGCCCTCGGCAACTTGGTAAGACCCAGTTTCAAAGCAAAAAATAAAAAGGACTGGGGCTGTACCTCCGAGGAAGAATGCCCCAGGGTTCAATCCCCAATGCAATAAACAAATAACAAGAAGAGCCGCAGAAGATTGCAAAGTCACTGTAGGATTAAGTCAGTGCAAAGGCTGTTTTCCCAACACAGTTCTGTTGGAACACAGGTGTATACAGCAGAGACGGTGACCAGGATTCTTTCCTTCGCCAAACTTTAGTCAGACTTTTTGAACCTTGTCTTTGACCCATGCATGCACTTCCTTGTAAACTCCAGTTTTAGCAGATACTATTGCCAAGGCAGTTTAGCAAGAATCCCCCACTCTTGATAACCAGTCACAATTACTCACTCCCCACCTTTGGTATCTGATCAACGCTGGCCTACTTTCCATGGGAATCCTGTTAGGTTGGTGCAGCCAGGACTCACCCAACGTGGTGTCTTCTCTTAGCAATTTTCCTGCTCCATGACTATAAATTCCCACTGAGCAGCCCTCGTGTGTTCAGAATGGAGCCCAGTTCTCTACTGGGGTCTCTCTTTACCCGTTGCAATAAAATTTGTCTTCACTCCTTTAATTTCTGTCCCACCCTGGTTTTCTTTGACATTCATCAGAGAAATAATATTCTAGTCCCTCCAGAGCATGGGAGCCACAAGTTACATGCAGGACGTTTCAGCTGCATCAAAGACTGTAGGGCTCAGCCTGCTCCTGGGCCACCCGTCATTGCCTTGCAGTCGCTGTGGCAGGCAGAGTGTCAGAGGTACTGAGCCTCAACTATACAACTATAGGTTGCATCGTTCAAGCTTTCAGGTCTTACAGAACAATGCTACCTTTAAGCAAATAGTCTACAAATTGATAGAAATTTTTGTAGAATCAATAACTCTGGAGGTGTTTTTTGTTTGTTTGTTTGTTTGTTTGGGTTTTTTTGTACAAGAATCAAGAAATAGAAGCAACTCAGGATACTGTGTCCACAGGCTATACACCAACTCTGAATTCCTCAACTCCCAGCTGATCCTGTGACAAAGCAAATAGTTGCCCTTTGATGTGGTTTAGAGGGGCTCTCCAGAAAATTCTCCTCTTTAAAATATCTCTCCTCTGCCTCTGATGTTTAACCATTAGCAGTTGATAACTTTAGACAGAGGTTACCCACTTCCGCTGCATGGCAGTCTTTTTTTTTTTTTTTTTTTGCAGTG
>PVLC010047660.1:0-11020 GCA_004027655.1 Graphiurus murinus
AAAAAAAAAAAAAAGAAATATGAGCTGGACGTGGTAGTGCATGCTTGTAATCCCAGCATTTGGGAGGCTGAGACCAGAGGATTCGGGTTCACGGCCAGCCTCAGCTACCTAGTGAGGCACTCTGCAACTTAGTGAGACTCTTTTTCAAAATAAAGAATAAAAAATAGGGCTGGGGGTATAGCTCAGAGGTAGAATGCCCCTGAGTTCAATCCCCAGTACTGTAAAAAAAAAAAAAAAAAAGAAATATGACATTTATAAGACAATTGGAAATTTGAACTCCAATGAGGTATTTCATTAAATTAAGGAAGTTTTTAGATATAATAATGTTAGAGATACATAATGCAATATTTATGGATGAAATAATTTGCTTCAGAGAAATACTGGAGGGAAAGAAGTGGATGGAAGAAGTATGAGTGGGCATGAACTGATAATTGCTGAAACTGGTATAGTGACAGCCCACTGTCGTCTTCTACACATATTTGGAATTCTCTGTTACAGTTGTAACGGTGTTAGGGGCTCCTTTCCTCGATTCAAAGAAAATAAATTGAATTGGGAATTAAACTAATAGATGGCTTGATTGTAGCATTTGAAAAAAAAACTTTATTACAAAGTCAGTAGGAAATAGAAAGGGAAGAGAAGAAAAGCAGCATGCCTGACAGACATGCTGGAGAGACCAAAAGTGGAACTCTGGTCACCCCTCAGACTTCAGTCTTTAAATACAAATCTTCATATTGTCATGCTCTTATTGGCATTACCAAAGCAACAGGCTAGTAACTTATTCCTTAGCCAGGTGGTGCCTTCTTTTTTTTTTTTTTTTGCGTTACTGGGGATTGAACCCAGGGGCATTCTACCTCCAAGCTACACCCCCAGTCCTATTTTTTTTGTTCTTTATTTTGAAACAGGGTCTCACTAAGTTGTGGGGAGCCTCACAAAGTATCTGAGGCTGGCATGTGCCACCATACCCGGCTAGGTGGAGCCTCCTTGTCTCTGGACTATGTGCTTACTAAGTACAGGGGTCAATAATCTACCTTGCTTTTACCCCTATTGTAACGGGCTGTATTGGTTGCTCATCAACTCTGGATGCTTTGAAGCAGCACATGAAGTTTACCTTTCCAGGTCCCAAAGAATAGGAGGGAAATAGAGGCACAAATTACAGCCAGTATAGCTGTGTGTGATCTCTAAGAGCAAGACATGAAGCTCTTGCTATCTTTATGGCTCTGAAGTGAGTCAGGCAGAGTGACTGTGATCTTAGGGTTTTCAATTGTCTACATATTTTCAAGGCTAAAGGCTTTACTATGGGTAAACATTAGGACAAAGGGCAGAGGGGAGGGAGAGCTCTGAGGAGCAATAGACGAAGGGTACTGTGCCACCTCTCCCTGCCTGAGTGCTTGCATAGTACCCAGACTGATTGCTTTTAACATTTTGGAAATGAATACCAGAGCAATTTTCCAATACTGTCCTGTCACATTCTCCACAATAATAAAATTTTTTTGAGATGGATTCTCACTATGTTGCCTAGACTATTCTTGAACTTTTGATCCTCCTGCTGTCATGGGAATCATGGTAATTCTATGGAGAGTCTTGAGGTGTTCCCAGGTTTGGGGAAGGGAAACTCACCTCAGGACCTTGGGGTCCTTAGCTTCTGTGGCAGAAAAGAATTTTAGCATGTGCCAGTCACAAAGACAGAGGTTTTAGTTAGGAAAGTAGGGGATGTGTGTTCAAGGGAGAACAAGGGCCACCTCGAGAGTGAGAGAGGTATTTGAGGTTTTATAGCTCTTTATAGGAGACACCCCCTTCCATGAGGGGGTGGGTAGGAGTACACAGCAGGGATGGAGGTCTGTTCTTTTAGAATCCTCAGGTTTCTGATGTCAGATTAATGGGTGGTGGCTTGGTGGCTCCTGACCAAGTGTCAGACCTTCCTTTTGGATCTTTTGTTTACCGAACACCTTAGAAACCTGTAGTGGGGAGATAGCCCTTAGGGTTAAAGGTGTGGGCCTTTTTTTTTTTTTTCAGTACTGGGGATTGAACTCAGGAGCATTCTACCTCTGAGCTATACCCCTAGCCCTATTTTTATTCTTTATTTTGAAACAGGGTCTCACTAAGTTGTGGAGGGTCTCACTTAGGTAGCTGAGGCTGGCCACGAACCGTGAACCCAGATCCTCTGGTCTCAGCCTCCCAAATGCTGGGATTATAAGCATGAGCCACCATGCCCGGCTGGTGTGGGCCTTTTGGAGATGTTTACCTAAGGAAAAACAGATCCTGTAGGGTGAAGATAAGGATAGTCACAGAGTTTTAGATTTTGCTTTTCCTTCCTTCCCTGTTATCTCCTTTTTTGCCCATTACTTTTATTTCTTCTATCTTACCTCACTGCCACAGTTTCCAAATAGCTGGGATTAAAGACATGTGCCACTGTGCCTGACTCCATCATAATAATTTTTAAAATTGTCATAATTTGCTCTATATCTTTAGTATTAGTGTCTCTAACGAAAGTGACTCCATCTTGTCAAGATGTGTCATTTTGAAGATCTCTTTGCTAATCAGAAATTCCCAAGTTTTGTTCAAATATACCTTTCCTCCTTTTATGGTTGTAATAGCTCTGAGGTCTCTTTTCCTCAATTCAACTAAGATTTGTTGGATTGGGAAATCAAAACTAATAAGCAGCTTGGTTGCAGCCTCAAAAATTTTTTTATTGCAAAATCAGTAGGAAATAAAAAGGGAAGAGAAGAAAAGCAGCATGCCTGGAAGACATGCTGGAGAGCCCAAAAGTGGAACTCTACCCCCCTCCCCACCCTGGCCCCTTAAATGCAGACTTTGTATTGGTATATTCTTATAAGCATTACCAAAACAACAAGTTAGTAACTTATTTCTTAGGCAGGTGGCGCCTCTTTGTCTCTGGGCAGTGCACTTACTAAGTGCAGAGGTCAATAATCTACCTTGCTTTTACCTCTGCTGTATTGGGCTGTATTGGTTGCCCATCAACTATGGGTGCTTTGAAGCAGCACATGGAGTTTATCTTTCTGGGTCCCAAAGAATAGGAGGGAAACAGAGGCACAATTTACAGCCAGTGTAGCTGTGTGTAATCTCTAAGTGCAAGACTATCTTTATAACTCTGAAGCGTTCCAGGCAGAGTCACTGTGATCTGAGAGTTTTCAATTGTCTCTTCATGTTTTTAAGGCTAAAGGCTTTACTATGGGTAAACATTAGGAAAACGGGCAGAGGGAGATGGGAGCTCTGCAGTGTAACAGCTGCTGCCCCTCCCTGCCTGAGTGCCTGTGCAGCACCCAGACTCTGCCTTTTTACGTGTTGGAAATCAATATCAGAGCAATTTTCCAATACGGGCACACACCTACTTACCAAAATGTCCCCATGTCCCCACTGTCTTGCTTAACATGTACCTGACAAGCCCCTTGCTTATCTCTGCCCTCTGCTTAAGGAAAATTTCCACTGTCCTGTTTAACTCAGCGGTTACAAACCAACTAACTCCCCTTAACAACTGACATGAGGGTGACTCCTCTTATAGGCTTCTTGTCCAGTGGATTTTGATGAATGAAGTCCAAGGACTAGCAAAGGGTATAGAAATATGAATGTTTAAGTCAGTGAAAGATAGAAGACAAAGCAGCTCCCTCCAAACATGGGGGAGGGGTCCCCTAAAGAGAATAACCACTGAAGCTCTTGGGAAGTAGGCTTTTAAAACTTATTGAGGTTTCTCATCTGCTCTTTTATGATTGGCCAGAATTGGGTTTGGGGGAACTAATGACTTTTGCACAACTTTGATCCTTAATTTGAATTATTATCTTGGGAGCTGGTGGTGATTTCTTGGCACCTATCAGTGTCTCTCCTTCCTGTTTACCTCCCCCAACCTCACAAGTGATGCAGATGGCCTTTTTCCTTTTTTTTTTTTTTTGCTGTACTGGGGATTGAACTCAGGGGCATTCTACCTACAAGCTACACCCCCAGCCCTATTTTTTATCCTTTATTTTGAAACAGGGTCTCACTAGGTTGCAGAATGCCTCACTAGGTAGCTGAGGCTGGCTGCGAACCCGGATCCCCTGGTCTCAACCTCCCAAATGCTGGGATTACAAGTGTGTGCCACCACGCCTGGCTGGCATTCTACTTCTGAGTGATACCCTCAGCTCTATTTTATTTTTTATTTTGAAACAGGGTCTCACTAAGTTGCAGAGGGCCTCACTAAGTAGCTGAGGCTGGCCGCAAACTTGCAATCCTTCTGTCTCAGCCTCTCAATTACTGGAACATGCACCACTTATGCCTGACTAGCATGTTGTTTTTAACTTAGCTTAAACAGATTTTTTGTCTGTAAGATTTTGAACAGGATTCAGACCCTCCAGGAGTTTATAGAAATAGGAATCTCCACTTTTTGTAGTGTCTGATGGTCCTGGACAACAGGTTTAACTTTACAGCATCTTTTAAGGATGTAACTGGAGAGACATTTTGGGCATTGGTGTAATATCGTCCTTTTTTTATTTTTTTCTATGAGTTTATTTCATTTATTTATTTATTTATTTATTTAGTTGAGGTGCTGGATTGAATCCAGGGGCATTCTACCTCCAAGCCACACCCCACCCCTATTTTTTATTCTTTATTTTAAAACAGGGTCTCACTAAGTTGCAGAGGACCCCACTAAGTAGCAGAGGCTGGCCCTGAATCTGCAATCCTCCTGTCTCAGCCTCCCAAATACTGGGATTACAAGATTACAAGTGTGTTTTTATGTGAGTTTAAAAGTAGAAGTATTACATAAATGGCTTTAGCACATTTTTGTTACCCCTGAAATAGCACATTTGCCTCTTGTTATACTGTTCTGCTGGGTGTTCAAGATCAAGCAGGTTGGCCTATGTTGGGCAAACATAAGTTTTTGTAACATTATTTTGTTGTTCAGGTCAATTAAGGCTTATGTTGGGCAAACATAAGTTTTTATAACATTGTTTTGTTGTTAAGGTCAGTTAAGGCTCCTCAGGGTTACCCTTAGGGACTTGATGAGGCTTTGCCTCTACCAATTGTGCCATCTGCCAGGGCAGGTTATGGTCTTGCTGACTACTTGGCTTTATTTGAATCATAGAGGACATTTCCCTCTCTGATTGAGGTAAGATAGGAGAAATAAAACATTAGGTAGGAAGGAGACAAATTGGGAAAGAAAGGGAAAATATATTTTTAAAATCTAGAAACTTCATAATCCTTAACTTCACTTTACAGGGTCTGCTCTTTCATAGACAAAAGCCCTTAGTGGACCACACTTTTATTATAATAACCCATCTGACTTGTCCTTTTCTTAGGTTCTCAACAGACCAGGCCTACACTTTTAATCATAATGGCCTATGTCCATACCTGAATTCTTGAAATGCTTGATTAAAAAAAAAATCTCAAAGGAAATTTTAACATTTGTCAAACTCAGCACCCTATCTTCACACCTCAACTTCCTTGTATGCTTGGCAAACAAACAAACAAACAAAAAGACAAAAAATCCCAAAGGAAGTCTCTCACCTTTTGTCAAACCCAGGCATCACCTAGCACCCACCAATAAAATGGTGAGAACCTGAGGATTCAAGGAAAGGAGACTGGCCATCCCATGTTACCCCATCCCTGCCATGTGCCCCTAGACACCCACTCTTGAGGTCACCTATAAAAGAAAGATTACAGAGACTTCAAGGGCCTTTCATACTCTTGAGGCAGCCCACATCTCCCTTGATCATGTGTCCCCACTTTCTTTGTTTTTGTTTCTGACCGAAGCATGATGAAATTCTTTTTGACATAGAAGCCAAGGACCCTGAAGGTTCTGAGGTGAGTTTCCCATCCCCAAACCTAGGAACTCTTCAGGACTCTCCACAGAATTATCATGTTTTCCTGTAACATGATGATCCTTCTTTTTTCAGAGTAAGTGCTGGTGACTCCCAGTCTCTGGGGCCCTTGTGATCTCCCTGATTTGGAAGGTCAGATGACTCAGTGGAGTTGCAGGGAAATTTATTAAGGTCCCATTATCCTCTGGTTCCTATCTGATCTTGAAGGACTTGGGCTAAAATATTGGCTGTTTTTTCCTTATCTCTTTTACTTTCTGATTGTTCTCTATGTCTCAGTTGTTGAAGTCCCAGGAGGTCAGTTTCACTAATCCTTTTATGCTGTCTCACAGGTGACAACTATCATCTCAAAACACTGGATGTTATACTTTTGTTAAACATTAAGAAGGCCGGCAGCCAATCACGGAGGGAAGATGGTGCTGGAGGCCATCAACATGGAAGATGGGCAACTTTCTGGCTCAGATTCCAACATAATGGTTGCACCCAGCAACAGGCTACTGCAAAGGCCGTTCTGGGTCGGGACAGTGCTGTGAGGACCTTTGAGAGTACTGCAAGAGCATGTGCACCAGTGTTACATTATTGGACTATTAGGAGTGCGGATTCAAGTGAAGGGAGTTTTTTTCTGATTCAGATGATGACAGCTCTCTTTGGAAAAGCCAGCCACAGGAATGTCTTAACCATCCTCCCAAACCAGAACCTCTGCAGTTTGGCCAGAGCAGTCAGAAGCCACCTGTTACTGCAGGAAAGAAGGTTAACAAATCTAGGGTGCTGCGCTGCAGGAGCAGAATCAAGATGCAGTAGCCACCAAACTCACTAACTTGGGAATGGAGGGTTCCATTGGCAATAGCAGACAATCTGAGACCTACAATTATCTGCTTGCTAAGAAACTTAAGAGAGAATCTCAAGAGTATTAAAAAAAATTAGACAAAGAGCTAGATGAATATATACATGGTGACAAGAAAACGGGGTCAAAGGAAGAGAAAAACAGGCAAGGTCATCTCAAATGGAAATGACCTGTCAAAGACAGAGCAGGGGACAGACTTGAAATGAATTATAAGGGCACATATGAGATCACAGAGGAAGATTCTCAAGAGAAAGTGGCTGAAGAAATTTCTTTTAGGTTTCAGGAACCAAATAGTAAAGATAATTGGGAACAAAAAGGCAACTGAAATTTCATGGAAACTGCTGAAGTTGAACAAAATGGTGGCCTTTTTATAGTGAATGGGAGTCAGAGAAGAACACTATAATTAAAAATTAAAATTAAAAATCCAGACACACAAATTAGGCTGTTACAAATTCGGGTGGAGTTTTTTCTGAATCTCCTGAAAGCACTGCTAGTATCAGCAAAGAACAAATTAAAGACATTTTCTACATTGAAAATCAAAAAGAATATGAGAGTAAAAAAGTTGCCAGGAGTAGGAGGACACAAATATTGGGTAAAAAGATTAAACAATCTATTAAAAGTCTGAATTTTCAAGAAGGTGATGATATATCATGAGAAACTTTCGCAAGTGACACAAATGAGGCTCTGGCCTCCCTCAATGAGTCACAGGAGGGACCTGGAGAAGCCAAGCTGGATGCAGAGGAGGTCGTTCATTCTCACAACGTGGACATCTTTTAAGTACATTTTGGACATTTTTGAGGAATAAGTCTCTCAAAGCAACATTGTAACCAGCTGTTTCTACTGAGATAGTTTTGTTTTACTTTGCATCAATAAACATGAGAATCTGGAGAACAGAGAACTGTTTCTTGTTTTAAATAAAAACTAATTATGTGGGGAGATGAATGCGATTGATAGGAATACTTAAAGTCAGCTCATGTCTGACACAACACTTTAAGTATAGAGCACAGGATTTAATTTCTCAATCTGTCGCATGTGCTGATTATTATGAGTAATGCTAGTTGATAATCAGTTTTGTCCAGGTCATTATAACACCACTCAGAAGTTTATTTTTCTTTTTATCTTTGTGTGAATTATGCTTTGCTATAATTAAAAATTAAAGTTGAAAATCCAGACACACAAATTAAGCTGTTACAAATGCATTCAAATTTGGTTTCTGAACCAGGCATGGTGGCGCACACTTGTAATCCCAGTAACTTGGGAGGCTGAGACAGGAGGATTGGGTTTGAAGCCAGCCTCAGCTACTTAGTGAGGCCCAATGCAACTTAGTGAGACCCTGTTTCAAAATAAAGAATTAAAAATAGGACTGGCGGTGGAGCTCAGAGGTGGAATGCCTCTGAGTTCAATCCCCAGTACTGCAAAAAAAAAAAAAAAAAGACAAAAAATAAATTTGGTTTCTGTGTTTGTAAGAACTTTTAAACAATTTTAAGAATAGGCACTAAAAATAACTTATACTACAGTTTCTTCCCACTTACTTGTTTGTCCAGAAGCAAATAAATGTCAGAAGCTTTTCAAAGAAGTATTGGTTGTAACTTTGTTTTTGACTTCTTATTAGTTAATTTCTTATTAGCTAAATACTGAATGCAGTCCATCCCTGTATAGTATGGACAGTTCAAATTCCCAGTAGTGGCCTGCCCTAGACTGATTTACCTTACATAAAGGAAATTAGGCTTATAAAATATCACATCTGCATGATCCCATTTTTATTAAAGAAGAAAGTAAAAGTAGGGTTTTTTTTTTTTGTATTTTTGTTTGTTTTTTGTGGTACTGGGGATTGAACTCAGGGGCATTCTACCTCTGAGCTATACCCCCAGTCCTATTTTTTATTCTTTATTTTGAAAAAGGGTCTCACTAAGTTGTGGAGTGCCTCACTAGGTAGTTGAGGCTGGCTGTAAACCCGGATCCTCCGGTCTCAGTCTCCCAAATGCTGGGATTTTAAGCTTGCGCCACCATGTCTGGCTCAAAAGTAGTTTATTTAGATATCACGAAGGTTAACTCTAGTTTGCAAAATATCTTAAGCAAAAATATGCTTAGTAAGCAAAAATTTGAGTTTACCCAAAAATGTATATTTTAGCAATTAAACTATTCTTTATAATGTATTGAAGTCTTCATTAGTTCCTAAAAATATAGTCATTGAAGTTGGATTTATGAGGACAAAACATTAACAAACAACCATTATATAGTTTTATAAGAAAAACACAAAACAGAATTATTAGGAATTAAACATCCCATTTGTATCTTTGCATTAAGAAGATGGTCATAATGCAGTTAGGAATATATAAATATAGACCTGGAAAACCTATCACTACTTCATTTTGCTTAGATACCATTAGACTCATAAAATATTTTTTGTTTTGCATTTTGTACTTTAGAAGTCCTGTATATTTTGGGAACATAAGCATTTAAAACATTGTCATAGTCGGGCGTGGTGGTGCATGTTTGTAATCCCAATATTTGGGAGGCTGAGACTGGAGGATCTGGGTTTACAGCCAGCCTCAGCTACCTAGTGAGGCACTCCACAACTTAGTGAGACCCTGTTTCAAAATAAAGAATAAAAAATAGGGCTGGGGGTATATCTCGGAGGTAGAATGCCCCTGAGTTCAATCCCCAGTACCGCAAAAACATACAAACAACAACAACAACAAAATTGTCAAAAGACAGCAGGAAACACAAGAAATTGTCTTGATAAAATGTAAAATTTTTGCTCTCTAGGCTTGTTTTTGTAAAATTTTACCAAAGGCATATCAAAATCTTAAGAAAACCTATGTTTTTGTTTGTTTGTTTGTTTGTTTGTTTGTTTTTGCGTCTATACCCCCAGCCCTATTTTTTATTCTTTATTTTGAAACAGAGTCTCACTAAGTTGCGAGGGCCTCACTAGGTAGCTGAGGCTGGCCGTGAACCTGGATCCTCTGGTCTCAGCCTCCCAAATGCTGGGATTACAAGCGTGCACCACCATGCCCGGCTGACAACCTAATTTTTAAAACATAAAATCAATGTATTTAAATAGTTTCTTTTCATTGTCATCAACCCTATTACACATTCAAAATTTATTTTTTATATCTTATTCTTTATAAATCGCTTTAACTTCTTCAAATCCTCTGCAACTTGCTTAACTTTCTGATTTTTGTTCTCATCTTTCTTTTTTCCTATGGGATGACTCAGTCATTTTGAACAAAGATCTTGCTATACAAAATCTTTTTTCACCTAAAAGCATTTCCCTCTTACTCTTAACATTATTATAATATTTTCCTCATGCCTATAAACACCTCCTTTTATTTATTGTCTTTCCTTTTGTCTTTTTGTGCTCTGGTTGTATGACAGATATTCATTGGTCAGTGTGACCAGAAGGGCTGCATCTGATTTACCTTGCTGGCATTGTTTTGGATTTTCTGTAACATAAACTTTAGACCCTTTACTTTCCTCTTGCAAAACAGATCCAATTGTAAGATAGTGTCATTGTTTACATTTCCCTCTGGTGGCCATCCACACTGTCTTTTGATCTACACTACCAAACTCAGGCACAGAAAAAGACTAGGCATTTTTCTTTCAATAAGGTGCTCCCAGGCATGGCAGATGGACCATTTCCCATTTGAGAGACAAGGGAGAAATTAAGCATCCTGTAATCTCTCACACTGTTGGATTGGTCTGAGGGCACCCCCTGGGATAGTGAACTTGATTCCTGTTTATGTATGGCCATAAGCAGGGTGTATAGAGCTGGCATCTACTTATGACTGCCAGATACATATGTGATGCATCTGTGGTGGGGTATCAGTGAGATGTGAGGCCAGCACCCTTTTTTTTTTTTTTGCGGTACTGGGGATTGAACTCAGGGGCATTCTACCTTCGAGCTACACCCCCAGCCCTATTTTTTATTCTTTATTTTGAAACCAGGTCTCACTAAGTTGCAGAGTGCCTCACTAAGCAGCTGAGGCTGGCTGTGAACCTGGATCCTCTGATCTCAGCCTCCCAAATGCTGGGATTACAAGCGTGCGCCACCACACCTGGCTCAGCACCCATTTTTGATGACCATGGGCGTGATGGTGCCATGGTAACTGCAACACATATTGCTACCTGCTTGCAACCTCTCTCTCTCTTTTTTTGCGGTACTAGGGATGGAACCCAGGGGCATTCTACCTCTGAGCTATAGCCCCACTCCTATTTTTTATTCTTTATTTTGAAACAGGGTCTCACTAAGTTGCGGAGTGCCTCACTAAGTAGCTGAGGCTGGCCGTGAACCCGGATCCTTGAGTCTCAGCCTCCCAAATGCTGGGATTACAAGCGTGCACCACCATGCCCGGCTCTGCAACCTCTC
>PVLC010047662.1:0-10991 GCA_004027655.1 Graphiurus murinus
AGATTTAGTGTCTGGCAAGGGCCTGCTTCCTAGAGACTCTTTTCCCTGTAACCCCTTGGTGGAAGGGGTGAAGTATCTGTCTCTCTGGAGCCTTTTAGTCCCATTCATGTGGCTCCACCCTCATGACCTAACCACTCCCCTAAAGGGTCCATATCCTAATACATCATCTTGGGGGTTAGGATTTCAACATATGAATTAGGTGGGCCACAAACATTTAGACCAGAGCACTCATATTACTTTAAGGCTCTTGTGGGTAGGCTAACTGACATGTCCCTTGCTTCTGTCCTTCAGAGTCACTTCAGGTTAAGGAGATGTCATTTAAAACACTCCCCATTTTGCCAGGCATGGCTTCGCATGCTTATAATCCTAGTACTTGAGAGGCTGAGATAGGAGGATTGCAGGTTCGTGGCCACCTTCAGCTACTTAGGCCCTGTTCGACTTAGTAAGACCTTGCTTTAAAATAAAGAACAAAAAATTGGGCTGGAGGCGTAACTCAGAGGTAGAATGCCCCTAATTCAATACCCAGTACCACAAAAATAAATAAATAAATAAATAAATAAATAAATAAATAAATAAAAATAAGAACTAGAAAAAAAGAAAAAAACTACCCATTTTCTCATTTTCTCAATGCTGGTCATTACTCACTTCTCAAATATGTTTTTGGTATAGTTTCGCCACAGTGGGGTTAAGTTGGGAAAAATTCCAGTTGTGACTAAAAGGTGGGTCCAGAAGTTAGACAACTGGGTTAGAATTCCAATCCTACCCCTTACCAGCTGTGTGTCCACAAGCAAGTTCATTGTTCTGAGCCTCAGTTTCCCCATGTATAAATGGCACAACTCTCAGAGGAGGTTATGAGGTAAAACAGGCATAGCTGTCCTGAACAGAACTTTCAGGACATTCCAGCATGGAATGAATGCTCAGAAAATGGCGATTATGAAGATGGAGGAAACATTCGCTTACCAGTTCAGCACCTTGAAAACTCCCTTCATCCTACTTTGCAAGACCCCAGGAAAATGAATTTTAAAGTCACTCAAAATGCTTTCTGACTCTATTACCCTTTTTTCTTTTCTTTTTTGAGGGGGTGATGTCAGTGGCTAAAGTGTTAAAGACAATCACCTCTTTTTTTCCTTCCTTACCAAAAACCAGATTGGTTGGGTTAGAGATAGATTTATTTAAATAATTCTGTTGTCCAGAGCTGCATAAGGAATGTAGACTTTCTTTCCACTGAGCCTGCTGTATTTTATAACTGTCTATCCTAAAATAAAAACAAAGCAAGAAAAAAAAAGCAGGACTGTCTAGATCAATTCTAAATAGCTCTCAGTTTTACAGAACACTACATAAAATGTCTAACCTCTAAAACAGACCACAGGAAGAACCGATCTGACTCATATACAGCACATTGTTTGTAAATGCAGACATGCTACTGGCACACAGTAGGTACTCATTGTACCACCTTTCATACATATCCTGACTATACATTTTCCTTACAAACAGCAAGCTGTTGAGGAATGATACAGTATGTTCATTTAATCTAAATACCATTGCCTCTTGGGAGGATCAGAAGATGATAAATGGTGAAATGAACAGATGCTTTTTGAGTTTGTAAACTGAGTGTTGAGAAACTTTTTCCACCTAATTCATGACTCTTGGAATGTTTATGATCCTGGTGGAATTGCATAGGGATTTTTGTGAACCTAGGCAGTGCATGTGATAAAGCACTTCCGATGATCAGACCAAGTGTTTCCATTTCTGTCTAACTATGGGAAAGGTTCAGGTGTGTGTGTGTGTGTGTGTGTGTGTGTGTGTGTGTGTGTGTGTGTCCTCAATACTAAAGTGGCCCTGGAGATAGCAGTTCACACATTTGATTGTGAGGCAGCCTATGTGCTTTGCTAGTACTGGTTGGATACCTCCAGTGTGTAAGAATCCATACCATGGGAGTGTCAAAGATTAAATGGGTTTTCTGTTCTAATACTGTAGTAGGCTTGTGGAGAGAGATAAACCAACATCTTGATTGAAAAAGAAATGAAATAATTGCTCAGTAAGGTTCCGTACTATGGGTCCTTAAGGAGAGAAAGGAGTCTTCTTATTGGAGGGACCAGGAAAAGCTTTGCAGTGGGGAGGTATTTGATATGGGCCTTGAAGGATGAGAAGATTTTTAATAAGCAGAAAATGGAGAAGGGCCTGTAGGCTGAGGGCACAGCCTGCACCAAGACACCGCAAGGTGTGGAAGTTCTCCCTGTGTGACAGGGACAAGGGGGCCTCAGGCAGCTGGGGTGTGAAGGATAGGGTGGGAGGGGAGGCTTTTGAACCAAATCTGGGTCACTTAAATGCTTGGGCAAAGACTTTGAGTGTTAAAATCTGGGAAATGGGAAGCAAGGGAAGTTTCTGAGCCGTGTTTGTGGCATGTGTGTCTTTCCTCTGATGGAGGATTCAGTGACCCAGGGACTGGAAGAGTGCCACTGAGAGGCCCTGAGGCCCTGGTATCCATTTTCTACTCTGTTTGGACAGTGTGGGCTGCGCTGATGACCTCCTCGAGTGCTGGGATTCTGTGCCCTTTGGTTCTCCTGACTGCCTCTTCTTGCTAGGTTCCTGTGGCTGTGTGGGGATTGTTCTCCCTGAAGCACCTTGTTTCCTCTGTGCTCCAACTCTCCTGCATCTGCCATGAATCAGCTCCTCTCCAGAGCCCAGTTAGCAGAGGGAGGGCTTCTACCTGCCCAGCCACAGGGGCTCTGGTGGATGGGCAGCTCCCTTCTCTTCTCTCAGTCAGCCCTACCCCTGCCCAAATTACATTTCCAAATCTTCTTCATCCTCCTCTTCAAGTGGCTTTATAGAATCCTCTGCCTTCCACTCTCATAGCTCAAGTTTAGGATCTTTTTCTCTATTTCAGCTCAGCAACAGTTAAGTGCCAGGGACTGTACTAGGGATAGAGCAGTGAGAGGGAAGGGCGTGGACTTGCTGCCTTGTAAAGATGAACACTAAGCAAGGACCTAAAGACCTCGTAGCTGGACATCCAGAGCTGTGCTCAGCCTCTGCCCACCACCCACTCCCCTCCATCCACCCCTCCGCCCCCTGCCAGCAACCAAAGTTTTCCTATAAAATGTTTCCAGAAGCATTTTCCATGTTCCCTTCTCAAAAAAGCTCCACTGGCTCCACTTATATTTGCATGCAGATAAAAGTCTGGACTCTTTGGAATGGCATCCTTTGAGGCCCCTGCCATCTGATTCCAAAGTGGCTGGCACTAGCCCTGCACCTCCCTGCAAACACCTCAGCGGCATCAGCCACCCATGCCCCAGGACAATGCCCTCCACCAGCGCAGCCTTACCTCTGCTCAAGTGATTCCTTTGTTCTGTGCCCACAAGTGTAATGCCTGTTTGTCCTTCTGGCTGATATGCTACTTTTTCTTTTCTTTTTTTTTATTATTCAGCACAGATTTTTTTTATACATTTCTTGAGTACAACAGGGTTATGTATACATTTACGACATATCAATCATTGTCAGAGCACAATTAGCACCACATCTTCATTTTCCATGTATAGCCCACATTCCAACCATAGCCTGGTCAAGCAAATTTTCTAGAGTCATAAGACCATAAACCTTTAGAGTCATATATTTACTTTCTAAGAAGTAGGAGGGTCTTTTATCTATGCATCCTAGGAGCAATCTCCAGACATCGAGACGCCAAAGTATCCATAGCAGATGAATTAGTATAATTACTCATATATGCAGATAGCAACTTCCAGGGGGGAAAGGGCCCAGCTGGGCTCCCACAACTCCCCCGTTTTTATTTTAAAATGCATGAAGGACTGTGCCTGTCTTAGGTCGTTTCCTACCAGGTGCATACTCTTACCCATCATGGGGTCTCGATGAGTCATTCAACGAGCCCTGTCTTAGGTTGATATTGCCCTGAGAAAATCGAACCTGTCATTGACTACCAGGCCCTGTGTGAGGCAGTGCTTGCAGTTTTATTCCATGTAAATCTACTCGTATACTAACAAAGGCATTGATCACAAGGCGTACAATGAGTGGTAGAATGCATAAGCCTAGAATAACTATTGTTGCTAATCTGATAACTCCTCCCAGAAAGGGGGTAAATGAGGGCCAGGTAGGTACCAAGGATTGAAGCCAATCTGCAAATGTCTTAGCTGTTTCTGCCACATTAATAGAAATGGGCTCTGCATTACATAGATCAAAAATCTCCTGGTAAAAGGATTTAACAAATCCTTTTTTTTTCATTTATCCCTTTTTTTAATGTATTTTTTAATTGGTGCATTGTAATCACACATCTTTGTTAGGTACAAGCTAGTCTAGGTAAAGGCATACATGCACACACTACTTTTTCCACAGAATCCTCCTGGACTTTAGTCCTCTGTCCGCACCTGCCCCACAGCACTCAGCTCTCACCCTGTGTCAAGGACAGAGAGCTTATCTCATTCATCCTGAATAATCAATCACAACAACAAAAATAACAGCTAAAACTGGGCATGGTGGTGCACACCTATACTCCTAATACTTGGAAGGCTAAGACAGGAGGATCACAGATTCGAGGCTAGCACATGATAACTTAGTGAAACCCTGTTTCAAAATAAAAAATAAAAAGATCTGGGAGTGTAGCTCAGAGGTAGAATGACCCTGGGTTCAATTCCTAATATCGCACCCAGAAAAAAAAAATAGGTAAGATTACAAGATGCTTTATAATGCATATTTTATTTATACACTAGGCATTGAGTTCTTCACTTGCATGATCTCCTTGCATCCCTTCCTGACTGGTAAAATCCTTAACAGCGATGGCTCCTTGAAGGGAAGAGGGACAGGAAGCCATGGGCAGTCTCTCCGAGGTCAAGCCACAAGCCACAGTCACTGAAACATGACAAGTGCAGGATCGTTGTGGCCACCTCTCCTCTTATGCTTACTTAAATGGAGGCAAGCATTTCCAGAGGAAAACTAAACATCTTGACTGCTTTGGTGGCAAAGGAGCACATGGCAGTTTGGAAATTTAGGACGTGACTGAGTCATGAGGACCTTGTGGATCTTAGGGCATAATGGGTTAATATGCCACTTTGTCCTCCATATCCTAGGTTAAATGCCGTTTTTTTTTTGGGGGGGGGGATGTCAGAGGACACACAGACAGGCATGTGGATAGACCGATGAATGAGTAACATCCGGAATCATGTCTAACACACCGTGCTTTCTAGACTCTGATTCAACAATGCCATGCTGCTGTTGGATCTCATGAAATCTTATACCCCATCCCAGTCACTGTATTTGCTACTATTTTTAAAGGAGCAGAAACAAGTTTTGAGAAACGGGGACTTATTTCACATGTTTCCTTGACCACTGGTGTCATATTGCTATTCCATAGCCCTCTCAGAGCCATCCACAGGTTTATGATGTCACTGAAGATCCAACCCATGACATCAGGAACTCAAGGTCGAGCTTGCATCTAAGTTTCATACTAGAGTGTCTTGAGTTAAAATGGAACTCTACTGGTGTCTAAATTGCAGACACAAGCCTGGATTCCTGAGCCTGGGTTTGGTGCCATGAGGCAGCCTTGTTATAAACTGCAGATTGCAAGAAGGGTCTCATTTCAAAAGAGCAGGGTTTGCAGAGAGCCAAGCTGGAGATAAATCACTAGTTCCATCTTCAGCGCTCATGAAGTGAGGAGACAGACCAGTAATCAAAAAGGAGTAGGCAAAGCTGGTGTGCCTGAGAACCCCTCCAGCTTCCTCAGAGGAAAAGCTCATTTGCTGTGCTGGAGGAGGAGGGCTGTGCGATACACTCCCCAGGCCCCTGGAGGACTTTGGATGAGAAAGACCTGTGGATGTCTGGGAATACGGGCGACTCTGGGAGTGTGAGTTACCATGGTTATAAACATAAAGCTGTGCTGATATTGATAAACAAGGCTTACTAGGTGGACGTGAGAGGCTTTGAGGAGAACATGCCATTTCTATTTAGATCACGGAGTGTTCAGAACACTCTGGCAAAGGCAGAGGCAGCCAGCTGGACGAAGTGAGCGAGGGGCGCAGGAGTAGACAGGAAGATGAAGAGACAGAGGAGCCTTTGGGGGGAGGTCTCGGGTCAATAATTGCCTGAGAAACCCCAGCCAGGATTTGTGGTGGATTTTCCAAGGAGGAGCGAGGCAGTCCTCTTTCCAAGGTAAGCAGTTTCCCAACTAATGTGTCCAGAATGTCCCAGGTCCTAGGGAGGGGGAGAGCTGCGGATGTGGGAGGCGCGGCTCAGAAGGCCGCGGCAGGGCCGGAGGGCTGAGGGGTGCAGTGTTGAGAGGGAGCAGTGTCCCAGCAAGGATGGCAGAGCATGAGGCTGATTTGGGTTCTGAGATCCCTTCCCGTGAGATGCAAAGACGGTTGCTTCATGGTGGGGTTCCCAAGGTCTTTTAGAGTAATAATAATACTTTTATGATATGTGCTGAGGTAGCATTATTTAATGATTTGTACCATCATCATTGCTGACCACTTGTCCAGTGCAGCACTGTGCTGAGCCCTTTACATACCTTATCTCACTTTATCCTCACAATAACCCTATGACTTTGGATAACACAGTTATCCCTGTTGTGAAGAAAAGGAAAAAGAGGTTCGGAGAGGTGACTTGCCTAGCCCAGTTCTCACAAAAAGTAGTAGTGGAGTCGAGACTGGTCCTCAGCTGGGCTGCCCCGGCTTTTCCCACCAGGGAAAAGGTTTAAGCAGTCCAGAGAAAGAAGGAAAGCTCCCAAGTGGATGGTGCCATGACAAACACAGGTAGAATGACCACAAAACACGCCTAGCCCCACTTCCTGGGGGTCCACATCCGGATTTTATCAAATCTAAGGCACACCATCATTTTGTGTACCACTATGAAAAAATACTATGCAAGCCAATTTTAGAGATGTTAAAACACTAGCAATATGTGCATCTGAGGCTAGATACAAGATTCTAAGCGCCATGCGGGACTGGGAGCTCTGCCCCCGCCGTGTCATTCACCACGATGGCCCTGCCCACCACCTGCTTTTGCAGAGGAGGACATAGGGGTTGGAGCAGGGGAGTCTGTGCCCCTGGTCAGTGACACAGAGCTAGGAAGCGGCAGAGCCTGGATCTGTCCTTAGCAACTTCCTGTGCCCAAACCCCTGGCCCTTACCCATGAGGCCACACTGCACTGAAAGAGACAGACTGTCTTTGTCATTTGTTCCTACTGGTGGGCTTGGCAAGCGAAAAACACAAGGAAGGCATCAAACTGCAGGGAGAGTGGACAGCTTGCCTCATCCTCCTCACAGCGCTTGTCAGTGCCTGGGCTCACACAGCATCGCCAGCTCCTGCTGGACCCAGATGTGTCCTCTGGTCGCGAAGCCAGGCAACCCCCAGGACAGGCTAGAGCTCTGGCCATTTGCTTCCTAGTTTGTAAGCCTCAGCAGTCTCTGGTCTGTCTCTGGCCCATGTCTCCCTTTTTCCAAACTCCTCTGTGATTCGTGCCATATTTGTAGCATCACCCTTGACCTTGAACTTTATTCTCCCACATCTTCCTCGTCTCCTCCCATCTCTCCAAGCATCTTCACTTTTCAGCCTCGCCCTGGCTTCTTCAAGAGCCTTATTCATGTCTTAATCACTTCCTAGCCCTGTTCACATTAGAATCCCTGCATAGTAAGATGAAAATACGGGGCAGGAGAGAGGTGCAGTGAAGAGGTGGTGTGTGTGGAAAGAAGCCAAGTGGACAAGCTGCCTTGTGTTGGTTCTGACCCCAGGCCTCCCTCGCACACCGCGGGCTGCGCTTCCAGCTCGGCCTCCTCCTGCATCTTCGCATCCTCTGCCTGGCCCTCTGGGCTCTCCTCCCACAGTTTTCCTTAGTGAAGAAGGCAATTATACTTAATTAAATCTTCCCCATCTCTTCAAGACACCCTTGTTCTCTACCCTCCAGCCACTGAGTCACCCCTTCTCATCACACCTCTCCTCCAAGTCCTCCCTGACACTGGAGATGAAGATGGGACTTGGCGCTCTCTCCCTGTCCTGATTTCACTCCCCATCTCAACAACAAATTAAAATCACAACTTGGAAACACCTCCTAAGATGATTCTATTGGTAATGCCCACTTCCTATTTTTCTGGAGTGACCTGTCCTCTGCCCCTTCATAACTTCTCTTCTTTTTCTTCACATGACTGTCTCAACTGAGCCTAACTGTCCCACAAAGTCCCACTCAGAGGAACTTCAAAACAACTTGCAAGCCCGGCACAGTGGCTCACACTTGTTAATCCCACTGAGGAGGGAGGCTGGGGCTGGAGGATGGTGAGTTCAAGGCCAGCCTCAGCAACTTAGTGAGACCGTGTCTCAAACAAAACAAGGTCTCAGCAACTTAGCAAGAACCTGTCTAAAACAAAACCAAACTGACTTGCAATTCCAATATATGTAAGGCTTTATTAAATGTTAGATATTATTTACTTCGATGTCTGATCAAAGCGTGAGACTACTCCGTGTGGTTTTCCTCTATTCTAAGCTTCTTGAGAGTGGAAATAGGTCTGCCTCATTCCCACACTCCACACAGAGTGCTGAGTGAATGAATGACCAGCAGTCATCGCCAAGGCTGCGTGTCCATTAGGGTATGAGCTCCTCTGTGAAGGCATCCTCTCACCCATTATACATGGATTGAGACCCTGCAATGCTAGTAGCAGGTCCTGTGTTAAGCATGATGGATCTAACAAAGAATAAAACAAACAAAAATTTCTGCCCTCTTAGAGCTAGCTTCCAATGGGAAATGGCCATTTATAAAATCATTACTTGGAGCTGGGCGTGGTGGCGCACACTTGTAATCCCAGTACTTGGGAGGCTGAGACCGGAGGATCTGGGTTCGAGGCCAGCCTCAGCTACTTAGTGAGGCCCTCCACAACTTAGTGAGACCCTGTTTCAAAATAAAGAATAAAAAATAGGGCTGGGGATATAACTCGGAGGTAGAATGCCTCTGAGTTCAATCCCCAGTACCAAAAAAAAAAAAAAAAAATTATTTGGTGTCTGCCTAAATTTGGGCTCTAATAAGTGTATTGGAGAAAGTGCTGAAACAACCCAAAGTGGAATTCATATTTGTCCTAGAAAAGTTAAGAAATTGGGAGAGACAATTAAAAAATAAGATGAGGGCATTTTTAAACAACTTTATTGAGATGTAATTCACATACCATATTACTCACCCAAACAAATTACAAAATTTAATGACTTTTTAGTTCATTGACAAAGTTGTACAACTATTGCCATGACCTAATTTCAGGATGCTTTTAGCACTAAACAAAGAACAAAAAACAGGGCTGGGGATGTGGCTTAGTGTTTGACTAGCATGCATGAGGCCTGGAGTTCTATCCCTAGCACCACAAAAAAAACCCCAAATCATCCATATCCTTTAAGCAGTTAATCTCTATTCTCTTCCTTCCCCTGGCCCCTGGCAGCCACTATGTCTCGATGGATTTGCCAATTCTGGACATTGATATGAACGGAATCATACAATATGTGGTCTTTTGTGACCAGCTTCTTTCATTTCATGTAAGTTTCCGAGGTTCATCATGTTATGATCATGGCTTTTTACGGATAAAATTCCATTGTATGAATGACCTCATTCCTTTATCCACTCATCGTTTGATGGAAATTTGGGTTGTTTCTACTTTGGGGTTATTGTGAGTAATTCTATGAACACTGGAAGACTCATTTTGTATGAACATATGCTTTCATTTTCCTGGGTATATACTTAGGTGTGGGATTGTGGGTCATATAGTAACTCTATGATTCACCATTGAGGAACTGCTGAACTGTTATCCAAGGTGGCCACTCCATGCTGCATTCCTGCTAGCAATGTATGGAGGTTCCAATTTGTCCATATCCTTGCCAGCACTCACTATTGTCTGCCTTTTTCATTAAAGCCATCCTGGTTGGTGTGAAGTGATATTGTGCTTTTGATTTGCATTTTCCTGGTGGTGGCTAAAGACATTGGGCATCTTTTCATACGGAGACAAGAACATTTGTACTGTGTTTGTGAGGCAGGTGCTGTCTGGATTTGCAGTACACTGCCTGCATGTTGTAAGTGCTCAGTAACTTGTTGAATGAACATAACTAAGAGGGAGCAAAGCAGTGTGCCTTGAAGGACTTTGCCTCCATTAGCTTTGGCAGGGCTGCAAGAGGAATGGTTGTATGAGGCAAATGTTGTGCAAATCTGAAGCAACGTTTCATCCCTCTTACCCCATCCCACTGCTTGTAAACCGTGCTCCACTTGGGCCTCCCTTCCCAGAGGCTGGGCCAGGAGGCCTGTTGCCTGGAGCCAGAGAAGGAAGGAGGAATACAGAATAAAGCAGACAGCCGATTGGCTCAAATACCAAGATTTGCAGAGAGAAGGCTTGCAAAATGGTCTGTGCTTTCATTTCACACAGCAGGGCGCGGCCTGGCAGGCAGACTGTGGAGTTCCTACCTCTGCTGGAGGGAGGGCTGCAGGGCAGGGGGGTGTCAGAGGCTTAGTCCTGAAGATGGAGTTGGAAAAGAAGATGTGATAAGTGAGGAAAGAGGGGGCTTTGGCTTTGGCAACATTCTGGTGCATTGTGGGGAACCATGGAGACAAGGCGTCCTGAGATCTGGGCACTGGAGAGTTGAGAGGTTGAACTATGATCAGAAGGCGAGTGGGCGAATCTTGGTGCTGCTCCCACATGACGCAGCAGAGGCCATGGTGCAGTGACCCCACCATGGGGCTGGGGCAGGACTCCTGGGCGGCAGGCAGAGGCCAGTAGCCAGCATGAGCTGGGCGGCCAAGGAGCTGTCCAGGGCCAAGAAAGGCCCACGGCCCCAACTTAAGTCATGGAGGCCAGGGGCCGGGCAGAGCACGTTGGGCCAGGGGCCCAGGCTGGAGGGCCTGAGCCGAGGATCTTGGTCCTTCCCTTTCAGGAAGTGGTCGCATGACCTCCACCCCTCCCATAGCCAGATGCCACCTCAGAGAGGGCCAGAGAGGGTCACTGTGGAGGAACCTGAGGGCCCATTTAAATCTCA
>PVLC010047663.1:0-11012 GCA_004027655.1 Graphiurus murinus
GAAATCATTTGGGCACATACACAAAAATGAATATGTTTAAAGAAGAGTCCAAAAAAGTAAATGTTAGGTCACTTGCAGAATAATTGTTAGATAGACGGTTCAAAGACAAGACCACATGGCCTAAGACAGACCGCCAATCTATGTGGTTCAAATTTTTTTTTTTTTTTGCTAGCTGAGAAAAAACTAAAGTTGAATTAATGAAAGAAGATTATTAAAGCATTGTGGAAATAGCATTTTTCAAGATGATGTTTTTACAAGTTAATGAAATTAACAGGAAATGACCTGAACGCTATTTCAATGGTCCAAGGGAAGAGTGTGAAGAACTTGAGTGACATACATGCAAACAGCTCCCAGGAGTAGTTTCAGAAGATGTTGAAAGTAGAAACCTAGTCTCCCTTCTTTACAATCCACAGTAGCTATTAAATGCTACTCCAGGGGCAAGGGAGGAAAACAAGGGAAAAAAGCAAGATTTTACTTTCCATTCCCCACAGATGTTCCTGTGCCTAGGATGCCTCCCAGAAGGAGGACACCACTCCACACAGCAGCTCAGCTCTGAGGACAGCTCACACTCTTGCCTTAGGCTGTCTCCTGGATCCCAGCTGACTTCCAGCTCATTATTTTCTTTTGACTCTGAATATTACATTTCATGAAATAAATTATCTACTAGTTACAAAGTTTTCTTCTTCTACAAGTTACATACAATGGTTGAAGATGTGCTGTACTGTGATCTGTCAATGAAAACTATAAACAAAAAAGCTAGTCATCCAAATTGTTGCCATAGTCTTAAAAGACACTTTAAATCTTTTCTTTGTTACAAATCAAATCCTCTTGAAGATGATCTGCAACAGAAAAATGACGATTTTTCAAAAATAATTTCCTTCATCCTAATCTTAATAAGGCATATATAATAGGAAAGTTATTTGTAAAGAATAATCAGGGAAACATATATGCCTTTTTCATTCTAATACATAAAACACAGTGGACATTGAGAGGTAAAAAAGAAGTTATTGCTCATACTATCTTACCATGACCATCCCTCCATATCCCAAATGTACTCGAGTAATGTGAAAGGTCGCCTCCTCAGTAAATCACCTTTTAGTGCTTTTCTTTACAAAGGTCCACTCAGACACTAAAACATGCCCCAAATCTCTCTATTCCCCATTACTTATCCCTTGATTCTGTGGCTCTATCTCTGGAGACTTCAGCCCTGGGAGCAATGGGGGCAATTAATGCGCATTAAAAAAGACCTGAATGTGTTTCACCTTCAGTAATTATCATACTGGAGACAAATGCTACAGGAATATGGAGACATGCACATATGCACACATACATTCATATTCCAGCTGTTAACATGGTATTCTTCCTTCCAGAGTTTCATCTCCTCTAACAATAAATTACTTCCTAGCTAACGAAATATTTCTGGTATGAGATACATCATTACCTTCAAATGTTAAGCTTAGAAACCTAAACTCAGAGCTTCTTTCTTCAAATTACAGTTTAAAGAGCTTGTCCACTAAATCCGGAATAATTCTATTACCAGATGTCCAGAGCTATGTATATCTGTTTCCTAAGAACTCTTCATCTCCACATGTAGATGAGGCAGACTAAATGTTATATATTGATATTAAAAATTCAGAATACTATTGTGATACATGCATACCCATGTTTATATAAGCTCAATTTACAGTAACCAAATCATAGATATCCTTCAATAGATGAATGGATAAAGGAAATGTGGTATGTATACTCAAGGAAGTTTTATTCAGTCATAAAGAAGTACAAAATATGTCACTTGCAGGAAAATAGATGAAACTGGAGAATATTATGTGAAGTGATATCAGCCAGTCTCAGAAAGTTGAGTCATATGTTTTATCTCATATGTGGAAGCAAAGGAATAAATCTAATTAAGGAGGTAAAGGACCTCTACAATAAAAATAGAAAACACTAAAGAGAAACTGGAGAAGATCTTAGAAGATGAAAATACCTCCCATGTTCTTGGATGATGGAATAAATAGTATCAAAATAGCCAAACTTCCCAAAGCTTTCTACAGACTCAGTGAAATTCCTATCAAAGTACCAATGTCATTCTTTACAGAGCTAGAAAAAAACCAGTCCTAAATTCATGTAGAAAAACAAAAGACCAAGAATAGCCAAGGAAATTCTCAGCAATAAGAATCACCCAAGAGACATTACAATACCTGACTTCAAATTATACTACCAAGTTAGAGAAATAAAAATAGCATGGAACTGGCACATAAACTAATGGAATAAAATAGAAGATACAGAGACATATCCTCACACAGCCAGTTGATTTCTTGACCAAGGTCCCAAAAAATACATGAAAAAAAGAGAGCCCTTTAAGTAAACACTAGAGAAAAGAGCCCTTTAAGTAAAAAGCCTGAGAAAATCAGGTATCTATCTGTAGAAGAATGGAATTAGACTCCAGTCTCTTACCCTACACAAGAGTCAACTCAAGATGGATAAAAGACCTAAAAATCAGAACAGAGACTGCAATTACTATAAGAGTGAAAAGAACCAACTCTCCAACACATAGATGCTGTTAGAGACTTCTTCAATAAAATTCCCAAGCTCAGGAAATAAAACAGAATCAATAAGTGAATGGCATTAAATTAAAGAGCTCTGTGAAGCAAAGGAAACTATCAAATGTCTAAAGAGAGAGCCTACAAAATGGGAGAAGATCTTTGCCAACTACTCCTCTGACAGAGTACTAAGATCTAGAATACATAAAGAAATCAAAATCTTATAAACTAATATCTAGAATATACAAAGAACTTTAATAATATAACACTAATAAAACAAATGATCCAATTAAAATGGGCAATTGAACTGAATAGACACTTCTCAAAGGAAGAAATGCAGATGGCCGTAAATGTATTTTTAAAAAGAAAGTTTCAACATCATTAGTAATTACAGGAGAGCAAATCAAAACTACCCTGGGATTTTATCTAACTCCAGTTAAAATGGAAAACATGAAAAGTACAAGCAACAATAAATGCTGTCAAGAATGAGGGAGAAGCCAGGCGTGGTGGCACACGCTTGTAATCCCAGCATTCGGGAGGCTGAGACCAGAGGATCTGGGTTCGCAGCCAGCCTCAGCTACTTAGTGAGGCACTCCGCAACTTAGTGAGACTCGGTTTCAAAATAAAGAATAAAAAATAGGGCTGGAGGTATAACTCGGAGGTAGAATGCCCCTGAGTTCAATCCCCAGTACCGCAAAAAAAAAAATGGGGGAGAAAAGGAACATCTATACACTGTTTGTGAGATTGTAAATTAGTACAGCCTCTACGGAGATCAATTTGGAAGTACTTCATGAGACTGGGTATGGAACCACCATATGACTCATCTATACAACACCTGGGTATCTTTCCAAAGGAATTGACATCAGAATGCTGTAGTAATAATGTATACACATGTTTATAGCAGCACAATTCATAACAGTCAAACTACAGAACCAACCGAGTGTCTGTCCACACACGAATGCGTAAAGAAACCGTGGAATATGCACAAAAAGTTTTTCAGCCATAAAGAAAAAAATTATATCATTTTGAGGAAAATGTATGGAACTAGAGAATACTATGCTAAGTGAGATTACCCAGTGTCAGAAAGTGAAGGGTCTTGTGTTTTCTCTCAAATGCAGAAACTAGAGAGAAAGTGGGAAACACAAGAAACTTCAGATAACTATGGAGGATGTCAACAGAATGGTGGGAGGGGATTTGGGCAGGGAGGTTGGGAGGGGATAGGGAAGATTCAGTGAAGGAAGCAGTTCAGACAATCCTATGTACATATGTAAAGTTATCAATACCAATTTCTATACATACACAAACACACACACACACACACACACACACATACACACACACACACACGGCTGCTGGGGATTGAACCCAATCCATTTCTTATTTTGAAACAAGGTCTCACTAACTTGTCAAGGGCCTCATTAAGTAACTGAAGCTGGCTTCAAATTTGTGATCCTCTTGTCCCAGCCTTCCAAGAACTGAGATTACAGGTATATGCCACCCTACCTGGCTTTAAAAGTATATATTTTTTTAAAAAATCACATTGTACTCCCTAAATATCTATAATTACTATGTGTCAGCTAGAAATGAACCTTTTAAAAATTACTCTGAAACTAGAGAAGAGAAAGTAGAATTTAATGATGTAATGAGCATTAATTGTCACAATAAATGTTTAATGCATAACATCAGTTGTATTCAACTATCTTTGAGGTCAAATATACTTCAAAGAAAGTGAACCAAAACTATGGAAACAGCCAAGATGTCCATCGACAGATGAATGGATTACAAAACTATGGGATATGTACACAAAGGAATTTTACTCAGCCATAAAGATGAACAAAATCATGTTATTTGCAGGGAAATGGATGTAACTGGAAAACATTATGTTAAATGAGATTAGTCAGTCACAAAAAGTGAAAAAGCATATGTTCTCCCTAACATGCGGATGCTAGGGAGAAAATGGGGCATAAGAGGGACTCCAGATGAAAAAGGAGAAAGCAAAGAAATTGACTTAACTGAAGGGGATTTGGGGGGGGGACACCCTAATGCACATGATGTACTTTCACGAATATATCAAAGTCAGTCACTAAACTGAAATTGAGAAGGAGGGAGGGCGAGGGAGTGGGGTGGGAACTGGGGAAGGGGTTAAATGAGAAATGTGTGCATGTATGCCTTTATCAGTTTGTACCTAACCAAGATTTATGATTACAATGCACCAATTATTATAAACAAAAAAAAGAAAAAGAAACATCTGTCTGAGCTCAGGTGCTTCCTCATCTAGTTTACTGCACTGGTGATGAATAGTCTTATATAAAAAGATAATAAAAAAGGACAAGAGCATATATTTAACTCTAAAATCAGAAAGAAATATAGCAGTGGGAAATGCCTAAAAGGATCTCCAAAACTATCAAGATCAATGCTCTCTGATGTCAGAAACTGACACTAGATTGGTTAGAGTAATCCAAGATATCTTGGCTGTAGGTGGAAGAAATAGAACTAAAAGCTAGGTGTTTGGACACTGTGCTCCAGCCCTTTCCCCTAAGCCTGTAATATCATGAGGCTCTGATTTTCTACTAGCTCAGATGGCCATGAAAGTATCTCTTGTATGTAATCCAGCTTGCCTCCTTTTGAACTGGTTTCCTATTTATAATAGAGGGAAAAGAAACTTTGATTGACAAAGTTGACCACTAAAGCTGGCAGTCACTGCATTGCATTCCCCATTTTTGATTTTTGAAGCTTGATTTTGTATCCAGACACTTTGCTGAATTTGCTGATCAGTTCTATAAGTTTTTTGGTTGACTTTGTTGGGTCCTCTAAGTATAACATCATGTCATCTGCAAACAGGGATAGTTTTCATTCTTCTTTCCCTATTTTTTCCCCTTTGATTTCCTTCTCTTGCCTTGTTGCTCTGGCTAGAGTCTCAAGTACTATATTGAACAGAAGAGGCGATAACAGACATCCTTGTCTTGTTCCTGTTTTTAGTGGGAACTCTTGCAGTTTTTCTCCATTTAATATGGTGTTGGTTGTGGGCCTATTGTATATTGCCTTTATGATGTTGAGGTATGTTCCTTCTATTCCAATTCTCTGACGTGCTTTTAGCATGAATGGGTGTTGGATCTTGTCAAATGTTTTTTCAGCATCAATTGAGATGATCATGTGATTTTTGTCAGACAGATGTTTCTATTAGAGAACCAGGATCTCCTAATGAAGAAGTAAAGCAACTAACATCCTTTTTCTCTGTGTCAAAGTGACTGTTGTTCAGTAACAACAAGTTAAACACCAGTTATAGGAATCTATAGCACATGCTAGAATGGAATCAATGACAACATCCTCAGCACTAGGCTTCGGTAAGCAGAGCTACCCAGGACAGAGCGCCAGCAAATATTATAAGTTACTAGTAACATAATAAGACATTCTCTTCATGCTGACCTAATTTGATTTTAGATTATATTTAAACTTTTATTTAACTTAAACTTTTTAAAAATGCTGTGCAAAATTTTCTTTACAGCATAATGAAAAAATTACGTGTATAAATACATGTGTGCACATTATGAAACTGCACATGAAAGTAGAATTAATTTGAATGTAAATAGAGTCATTTAGTCCCACATTATGGGATTTCCATATTTTTTTATTATTTAGGTACCTTTAATATCAGTTTTTCTTGCTGTTTTTCATTTTGCACTAGGCCACACAAATTATGAAGTTCATCATCATCGAATGGAAACAGATTTAACATAAGCCATGCAATGTATCTCCTCACCATTGATGTCATATGCTTTGTTCTGTAAACAATTTTATTTGCCTTATTTCTTTTGCCAATCCCGAGTATTATAGAAGTGAGCCATGAAATTTGTACTATGAAAAATTGAGATTAATATAGTAAGGTCTGTGGGAGCATTAGTAACACGTAGCGCCAGATGCTCCCAGAACCCTGATATCATCAGATTCTCTATTAATTTTTAATTGGTGCATTGTAATTGTACATGATAGTGAGATTCATAGAGATATGGTCATATCTACACATATTATTTAATGTTTCCTTCCCTATGCCTCTTTTTTTCCATCTGTCCTTCCTCCCTTTACATGATACTGAGATTCACAGTGATATATTTATATATGCATATAACATTATTTTGTTACTGTAAATTAATTTTTATTTTAATAGATAAAAAATACATACAAATAATGAAAATTCTTACATCGCTATACTTTATACACATAATTGTTTCCTCTACAATGGGTTGAGTTTGGTGGGTATACTTCTGAACCATTTCTATTTTTTCCTATGCATATATATATATATATATATAATGTATACTTCAAGTTTTGAATAGATATGCAAATTGGGCTATGCCTAAGAATTGTTCTACAACTAACTGACCCTCCCTCCCCTCCCCATCCTGTCACCTAAAAAGCAATGTCTGAGAGGGGAATTTCATTCAGCTTCTGCATGGACTTCTGTCAGTCTGGGACACGTGGGGGAAATGAAGTTGAAGACAGAATTACTAGAGAAAATCTCCCCCAGAGGGTGATGCATGATGTATGAGGTCCTTCGTCCCATTGGTATATACTCAGGGAATTCTTTTTGACCAAAATTGGGATTAAATCAGGTAAACTGCCGGGCATGGTGGCGCACGCTTGTAATCCCAGCATTCGGGAGGCTGAGACTGGAGGATCCGGGTTCGCGGCCAGCCTCAGCTACCTAGTGAGGCACTCTGCAACTTAGTGAGACTCAGTTTCAAAATAAAGAATAAAAAATAGGTCTGGGGGTGTAGCTCAGAGGTAGAATGCCCCTGAGTTCAATCCCCGGTACCGCAAAAAAAAAAAAAAAAAAAAAAAAATCAGGTAAACTTGTGAAATAAGAGGGTACTTGCTCTCACTAGACAGAGAAACTTTGTTCTAAAAAATAAGGTCAACTCACCTATTTGTTGAGACAACACTTTTTGAGCTCTATATATAGTACTCAGGCCTTTACCTATACCTGTTCCATCCAATAAAGTAGCTATGACCCACATGTGGCTACTGAGCGCTTTGAATGTGACGAGTCCTAAGATGGCACTCTAAGTATAAAATTGCATACCAACTATAAAAATGTACTATAGAAGAGTAAATATTTCATTAATAATACTTATACTGATTACGTGTTGAAATAAATGTTTGGGGTGAACTAGGTTACTTCCCATGTGTATGCCTTTACCAGCTTGTACCTAACCAAGATGTATGATTACTATGCACCAATAATAATAAAAATAAATAAATAAATGTTACTTCTTTTTACCTTTATTAATGTGACTGTTAGAATATTTTTTAAATATGTGGCTTACATTTATTATTATTGGATAGCACTGATTCTGACTAATCTCAACAAATCTAATACCTTTTAATATCATGAATATGTTGACAATTCTGGTGTTTTTATCTCTACTTCCAAACTATGAATAAAGATTTACATTTCCAAATTCCTACTTGAATCTCCATTTGGATTTTCATTAGTCAGTTTTTAAATGTATGTTTCTATTCTTTATTTCAGTGAAGTTGTTTCAGTCTTTGTCTTGAGGCAGGGTGAGAAACTCTAGGTAATGTATATACTCCAAATGGAGGTTATGGTCTACCAAGAGTAGATTTCCCTGGTACATTTATATAACTATATATATATATAAAACTTTACGTTGTAATTTCTTCCACTGTTTCCACCTTCACTGAAAAATTAAATACTAGTTAAATCTTGGATTTAGTTAAATCCAACTTTGTGTATAAAATCATTTAAATGTGGCACATATAATTCTTTTTTTATTATTGTAATAATTCGTGCATTGTAAGCATACATCTTTGTTAGGTACAAATTGATAACAACATATGTGCACACATTTCTCATTTGACCCCTTCCCCAATTGCCCCCCCCCGCTCCCTCACCCTCCCTCCCTCTCAAGTTCAGTTCAGTGAGTGACCTTGATACAACTGTGTAAGTACATCATGTGCCTTAGGATATCCCTCCCCGTCCATTTCCATTTAGTTACCAAATAAAGGAATAGACAAAGGAATAATTACTTACTGTTTATGCTTCATTGAGAATCTATCAATTCTAACATTTCTACTGTCTTGTTAATGCCAAGAGAATCGATCCAGGACTCTCAAAGTCCTCCCAGGTGACATCTCTTACCAGCACCCACATAAAAGAATTCTGGGATCTGAGACATCTATCGGAACAACTCATAGAGATTCAAACCCATCTTGAGACTCCCACAAATTTCTTTTTTCTTTTTGTTTTCTAGTTTTATTGGTGCATTATGTCTCACATCATAATGTACTTCATAGTGATAATTACATGTAAACAGCACTTGGCGGGCCTTCCCCGGCTTCCTCCCTCCATACATGATATTGAGATTAACATTGCTATTCTCACATATATACATTATGTCTAATTAGTGTATATCCAAGCAGGCTTTTGAACCAAAATCTTCTTGCCTTACTAAGTAGCAACCCCTCAAAGCTGGTACTCTAATCATATTTTTTAGAGTTTCTACACTCCTTTGAAAATGTCTTGCTTTCTTGCTCAGAGAAAACTTAAAGTGACCCACATAGAATGCCCTTGTTCTCTTTAGGTGTTCTCGAAATTCAGCTTTAATTAAGCTTTCCAGACCACCCTATTTTAAAAAGTATCCCCACTCCCATTATTATCTATTCCCCTAATCTGTTCCGTGTTTCTTTAAATAATTCATCACCATTGTAAATATATTTATTTCCCTATTTCTTGGTTTCTGTCTCCCCACACTAGAATATAAACTTTGCCACAGCCAGATATCACAGCTATATCCCAAATGCCCAAAATAATGCCTAATACATAGTAGGAAATCAATAAAGTATTCTCCTTTTTGCAAAATGTACCATACTGACATATTTGCCAATAAAAAATAATTAACTAAATTCTTAGAACTGTCCAATCCCATTCTGAAAAAGTGTAACAATAATATAACTCATTTTCCTCCCTAAAGAAATGTGCAATATAACTGGTAAAAGAGTAAAAAAACACAAACAATATTCCAACAGATACCCAAAAGGCAGACCAATTATGAGTAAATATTTAGAAAAACTCAAAAATATTACAAATTTAGAAAAAATATGATGGTAACAGAAGCTTCAAGAGTGGTGTCTGAAAATGGGCAAGGTAGGAACAGAACAAACTGAAGGTCAAGTTGAAAAATTTGCTTTGTTAATCTGATCATCTAAAGGATTATTGATAAAGTATTTGTGCATTTGCAATACATTCAACAATTGTAACGCTCTAAACGAGAACAATTTGCTTCAATGAAGGCAGAATTCAATGATGTTGAAATATGCCAAGTAAAATGTAATGAAAAATGACGGGTGTGGTGGTGCACACTTGTAATCCCAGTACTTGGGAGGCTGAGGCCTGAGGATCCCAGTTCACGGCAAGCCTCAGCTACTTAGTGAGGCACTCCACAATTTAGTGAGACCCTGTTTCAAAATAAAAGAATAAAAAGTAGAACTGGGAGTGTAACTTGGAGGTAGAATGCTCCTGAGTTCAGTCCCCATTACTGGAAAAAAATGTAATGAAAAGCAAAAGAGAGAGCAGAACCTCAGTCATAGACAAATATGTAAAGATCTTATTAACTTCCATTGTAAAATAAATATGTCTATATAAGAAAGAAACATATCCGGAACATAATAGCAATAACTTCCTCAGACTTAAGTCATAGATCTCTTGAATTATTTTAAATTGTCTTTCTTCCCAACACACAAAAACAAAATCAAACAAAGGAAAAGGGCATAGTATCATTTCCTTTATGTTCTTCCATCCCCCTAAACATGAATGGTGCATCATATTAAATTCAACTCTTGGATAGCATACAATTCCTCACAATGACAACAGGTAGAAATTTCTTTAGGGCCTCTTGCATATCTTTGTTCCGGAAGTTGTAGATAATGGGATTAAAGAATGGAGTAGCCAAAGCATAGAACAAGGTCAAAGATTTCTGCATCCCATGATAGACCCCAGAACCTGGGCTAACATACATCACCATGACTGAGCCATAGAACAGAGACACCACAGTAAGGTGGGAGGCACAAGTTGAAAAAGCCTTATGCCTTCCCAAGCCCGAGGGCATTTGTAACACTGTGCTCAAGACACAGAAATAAGTGCCAAGAATGTACAGGAAGGTAAGGAAGATGATGAGTGAGCTAATGATACCACAGGTCAAAGTTATTCCAGATACAGGAGCACAGGACAATGCCAGCAAAGGTGCCAAGTCACAGAGAAAATGGTCAATAGTGTTTGGTCCACAGAAGTGCACCTGAGAGATCAGGCTCAAAGGGGTCAGTAACCAGAGGAAGCCACCCACCCAGCAGAAGATCACTAAGCGAGCACATAGTTGATGGGTCATGATGGATGGATAGTGCAAAGGTCTACAGATGGCAAGAAATCGATCAAAAGACATCACTGACAGAAATAAG
>PVLC010047664.1:0-11003 GCA_004027655.1 Graphiurus murinus
GAGTGCCTCACTAGGTAGCTGAGGCTGGCCATGAACCCAGATCCTCAAGTCTCAGCCTTCCAAATGCTGGTATTACAAGCGTGCACCACCATGCCCAACTCCCTATTTTTATTTTTTATTTATTTACTTATTTATTTTTGCGGTGCTGGGGATGGAACCTAGGGACATTCTACCTCTGCGCTACACCCCCTGCCCTATTTTTTTTTTTTTGCCATACTGGGGATTGAACTCAGGGGCATTGTACCTCCAAGCTACACCCCAGCCCTATTTTTTATTCTTTATTTTGAAACGGGGTCTCACTAAGTTGCGGGATGCCTCACTAGGTAGCTGAGGCTGGCCGCAAACCCGGATCCTCCTGTCTCAGCCTCCCAAATGCTGGGATTACAAGCATACACCACCATGCCCAGCTCCCAGCCCTATTTTTATTTATTATTATTATTATTATTATTAAATTTTTTTGCAGTTCTGGGGATTGAACCCAAGGGCATTCTACCTCCGAGCTACACCCCCAATCCTATTTTTTATTTCTTTTATTTTGAAACAGGGTCTCGCTAAATTGCGGAGAGCCTCACTAAGTAGCTTAGGCTGCCTGCAAACCTGGATCATCTGGTCTCAGCCTTTCAATTACTGGGATTGGAAGCCAGCGCCACCACATGTGGCTCAGACCTATTTTTTTTTTTTTTTTGGCAGTACTAGGGATTGAACCCCAGGGCATTCTACCTCCGAGCTATGTTCCCAGTCGTATTTTTTATTCTTTAGTTTGAAACGGTCTCACTAAGTTGCGGAGGGCCTCACTAAGTAGCTGAGGCTGGCCATGAACCTGGATCCTCCTGTCTAAGCCTCCTAAGTACTGGAATTACAAGGGTACGCCACCACGCTCGGCTCAGCCCTGTTTTTTATTATTTATTTTGAAACAGGTTCTCAGTAAGTTGTGGAGGACCTCACTTAAGTAGCTGAGGCTGGCGACAAACATGTGATCCTCCTGTCTCAGCCTACTAAGTACTTGGATTACAAATGTATGCCACCACACCCGGCCTCAGATATGTTTTCAACTTTCTGACCATATGAAGGAATAGAAAAGGTTTACTATCTAGGCCAGTTTGTTGGTAGGCATAAATCAATGTGCTGCATTATAGATTTCTATGGTTTCTGAGGATGTACATGGTACACAGTCCATCCTTATGAATATATTGAGATAAAGTTGGATTTAAAGTTGACTTTTCAATTTGTTCCTTGGAAGCTATGCTTTTTTGTTCACAGTGACTAATTTGTTGGTTATCATGTGAGGTTTTTTGGTTTTTTTAGCAGTACTGGGAGTTGAACTCAGGGGCATTCTACCTCCAAGCCCCAGCCCTATATTTTATTCTTTCTTTTGAAACCGAGTCTCACTAAGTTGCGGAGTGTCTCACTAGGTAGCTGAGGCTGGCCTCGTACCCGGATCCTCCGGTGTCAGCCTCCAGAATGCTGGAATTACAAGTGTGGGCCACCACGCCCAGCTATCATGTGAGATTTTTATTATCAGCTTCCTTAATTTTTTTTTTTTTTTTTTTGTACTGGGGATGGAACCCAGGGCCATTCTACCTCCGAGTTACAGCCCCAGCCCTATTTTTTTTTTTATTTTGAAACAGGGTCTCACTAAGTTGCAGAGGGCCTCACTAACCAGCTGAGGCTGGGGGAGAACCCAGATCCTCCAGTCTCAGCCTCCCAAATGCTGGGATTACAAACAGGACCACCACTCCCGGTTTTCCTTAATGGTTTTAAGAGTTGCTTAGACTTTTTTTTTTTTTTTTTTTGAGGTACTGGGGGTTGAACTCAGGGGCATTCTACCTCTGAGCTATACCCCCAGCCCTATTTTTTATTCTTTTATTTTGAAAACCGAGTCTCACTAAGTTGCGGAGTGTCTCACTAGGTAGCTGAGGCTGGCCACGAACCCGGATCCTCCAGTCTCAGCCTCCCGAATACTGGGATTACAAGCGTGGGCTACCACACCCGGCATTGCTTAGACTCTTTCTCGCTAGATTTTATTTATTTATTGCAACATACATACATACATACGTACAGTTTATTGACTCTAGGGGCATTCTACCTCTTAGATTATACCCCCAACCCTTTTTATTTTATTTATTGCAGTACTGGGGATTGAACTCAGGGGCATTCCACCTCCGAGCTATACCCCCAGCCCTATTTTTTTTTATTCTTTATTTTGAAACCGTGTCTCACTAAGTTGTGGAGGACCTCACTGCGTAGCTGAGGTCCGGATATATATATATATCCGGATATATATATATATCCGTATATATATACACACACACACACACACACACATATATATATCTTTTTTTTTTTTTCCCCTGGTAATGAGGATTGAACCCACCAGAGGCATTCTACCTTCAAGCTAAAATAGAGCCGGGCGTGGTGTTTCACGCTTGTAATCCCAGCATTCGGGAGGCTGAGACTGGAGGATCCGGGTTTGCAGCCAGCCTCAGCTACCTAGTGAGGCACTCTGCAACTTAATGAGACCCTGTTTCAAAATAAAGAATAAAAAATAGGGCTGGGGGTATAGCTCAGAGGTAGAATGCCCCTGGGTTCAATCCCCAGTACTGCAAAAAAAAAAAAAAAAAAAATTGGCCTGGGAGTGTAACTCAGAGGTAGAGTGCCCCTGGATTCAATCCCTAGTACCACAACAATCAATCAATAATAAATAAAAAATAAGGTGGGGATGTAGCTCAAAGGTCAAATGCTGAGCTGGTGGTGGTGACATACTTGTAATCCCAGTATTTGGGAGGCTGAAACAGGAAGCTCGCAAGTTTGGGGCCCGCCTCAGCTACTCAGTGAGGTACTCCGCAACTTAGTAAAGACCCTGTTTCAGAACAAAGAATAAAAAATAGGGCTGGGGGTGTAGCTCAGAGGTTGACTGCTCCTGGGTTCAATCCTCTGCTCTGCAAAAAAAAAAAAAAAATAGGGTTAGGGGTGTAGCTTGGAGGTAGAGTTCTCCTGGGTTCAATCATCCCTAATACTGTAATAAAGAAACAAAGAAAACCCTGGATTCAATTCCCCGTACCAGGCAATAAAATAAAGTTGAGAATGGTGGCTCACTCACATCTCTAAAATCAGTACTTGGGAGGGTGAGACAGGAAAATGTCAGGTTTGAGGAGACCCTGTTTCAAAATAAAAAAGGCTGGGGTTATAGATTGGAGGTAGAACACCTTTAGATTCCATTCCCAATACTAAAAATAAATAAGCTGGGCATGGTGTTCCATACCTGCAATCTGAGTACTTGGCAGGCCTTGACAGGAGGATTGCAGGTTGGAAGCCAGTCTCAGTGATTTAGTGAAATCCTGTTTCAAATAAAAAATAATGCCAGGCATGGTGGTGCATGCTTGTAATCCCAGTACTTGAGAGGCTAAGACCAGAGGATCCCGGTTCTTGGACAGCCTCAGCTACTTAGGTCCTCTGCAACTTAGTGAGACCCTGTTTTAAAATAAAAGAATAAAAATAGGACTAAGGGTGTAGGTTGGAGATAGAATGCACCTGGGTTCCATCCCCAGTACCACACACACACACAAAAAAAAGGCTGTTTGAGTAACTCAGGTAGGACACCCGTGGGTTCTATTCACATTACTAAATAAATAAATAAAATAAGGCAGTGTGTGTAGCTCAGAGACAGAATGCCCCTGTGTTCAATCCCCATAACCACAATGAATAAATGTAGAATGTTTTGTAACTTTTTTTTTTGTGGTACTAAAGATTGAACCCAGGAGTATTCTACCTCTGAGTTACACCCTCAGCCCTATTTTTTTTTTTTTTTCTTTCCGGTACTCGGGATTGAACTCAGAGGCATTCTACCTCCGAGCTATACCCTCAGCTCTTATTTTTTTGCAGTACTGGGGATTGAACTCAGGGGCATTCTACCTCTGAGCTATACGCCCAGCCCTATTTTTTATTCATTATTTTGAAATAGGATCTCACTGAGTTGCGGAGTGCCTCACTAAGTAGTTGAGGCTGGCTTCGAACCCGGATCCTCCAGCCTCAGCCTCCCAAATGCTGGGATTATAAGCATGGGCCACCACACCCGGCCCTATTTTTTATTCTTTATTTTGAAACAGGGTCTCCTAAGTTGTGGAGGGCCTCACTAGGTAGCTGAGGCTGGCTGTGAACCCGGATCCTCTAGTCTCAGCCTCCCAAATGCTGGGATTACAAGTGTGTGCCACCACGCCGGGTCCTATTTTGTTTTTATTTTGAAACAGTGTCTTGGTAGGTTGATGAGTATCTCACTACTTGCTGAGGCAGTCCTCAAACTTGTGATCCCTATTTCAGCCTCTCAAGTACTAGGATTACAGGAGTGATCCACCATGCATAGCTCTTTGTAACTTTTTTTTTTTTTTCCCCGGTACTGGGGATTGAACTCAGGGACATTCTACCTCCGAGCTACACTCCCAGCCCTATTTTTTAGTCTTTATTTTGAAACAGGGTCTCACGAAGTTGCGGAGTGCTTCACTAGGTAGCTGAGGCTGGCCGAGAACCCGGATCCTCCGGTGTCAGCCTCCCAAATGCTGGGATTACAAGCGTGAGCCACCACGCCCGGCTCTTTGTAACCTTTTAATAACTAGGTATTATAATCTTAATTGTAAGGTTTTATTTGCATGTCCTTTAAGTAATTGCAATTTTTTCTTCTCTTCCCCTCTATTGTTTAGTCCAAAAGAAACTCTTCCTTCAAAACCTGTAAAAAAGGAGAAAGAACAGAGGACACGTCACTTACTCACTGACCTCCCTCTCCCTCCTGAGCTTCCTGGTGGGGATCCATCTCCTCCAGACTCACCAGAGCCAAAGGCAATTACACCACCTCTGCAACCATATAAAAAGAGACCAAAGTGAGTTTTTAGAGGAATTTATCTTTCATTAAGATCTTCTTCCTGACTTTTAGGACTAAATTTCATGTCTTCTACAACCCATGCCAGTAAGATCATAGAAGTTGGATCCTAGCAGCTGCTTGTGGTGGCGCACGCTTTTAATCCCAGTACTTGGGAGGCTGAGACAGGAGGATCCATGTTTGTGGCCCGCCTCAGCTACTTAGGGAGGCCTCCGCAACTTAGTGAGACCCTGTTACAAACTAATGAATAAAAAATAGGGCTGGGGTTGTAGAGGTGTGTAGCTCAGAGGTAGAATGCTCCAGAGTTCAATCCCCAGTACCGGAAAAAAAAAAAAGAAGAAGTTGGATCCTAGAGTACATCTTTTTTTTGTTGTTGTTGTGCTGGGGATGGAACCCAGGGACATTCTACTTCTAGCTCCACCCCTGTTTTATTTATTTATTTATTTTTGCAGTACTGGGGATTGAACTCAGGGGCCTTCTACCTCCGAGCTATACCCCCAGCCCTATTTTTTATTCTTTATTTTGAAACCAGGTCTCACTAAGTTGTGGAGTGCCTCACTAGGTAGCTGAGGCTGGCTGCAAACTCGGATCCTCCGGTCTCAGCCTCCCAAATGCTGGGATTACAAGCATGTGCCACCACCCCGGCCCTATTTTTTTTTTTAATAATAATAAATTTATTACTTTATGACTTCAAATGCCTTTTATCTGAAACATTTTCTATTTCCTTTTCAAGTTTTGCAATTTTCTCCATGTCTTAATTTTCTTAATTCTTAGTATATTATTTATTGAGAAGTTCTTATTTTATTATATGTGTCTTTATTACTAGTGTTGATATTATTTTATTTTGAAGTGGTGTCTCACTATGTAGTAGAAGGGCTCACTAAGCTGCTGAATCTGGCCTGAAACCTGTGATCCTCCTCTCTCATCCTCCCAAGTACTGGGATTACAAGTGTGCACCACTATGCCTAGCAGAGTATATCTCTTATTTGATTTTTATGGATAAAAGCCTTCTTTGGAAGATATGTTCATCTGTACCCACAGATACTTAGGTATGTTTTTAGAAAAGCATAAATTTCCCAAATTCAGTTGGTGAGGCTGGCCTCAAATCTCTGATCCTCCTGTCTCAGCCTCTCAAGTACTGGAACTACAGGCATGTACCACCAGATCTGGCAGCACTATGCCTTTTTGTGTGTCTGTGTGTGTGGTACTGGGGATTGAACCCAGGGGCATTCTACCTCTGAGCTACATCCCCAGCTCTATTCTTTATTTTTTTAGTCTGAAACAGGGTTTCACTAAGTTGCAGAAGTCCTCAATAAGTTGCTGAGGCTGGCTGTGAACCTTCAATCCTCCTTTCTCAGTCTCCCAAGTACTGGGATTACAAGCGTGTACCACCACGCCTGGCTTATTTCTGCCTTTTTGATAATAAACTGATAAAAGATTTATAGAAGCCAGTGAGGTCATCATAAAAAGTAACTTTTTTGCTATTTTTATTTTCAGAATTTGTTGTCCTCGTTATGGAGAAAGAAGACAAACAGAAAGTGACTGGGGGAAACGCTGTGTGGACAAGTTTGATATTATTGGTATTATTGGAGAGGGAACCTATGGCCAAGTATATAAAGCCAAGGACAAAGACACAGGTAAATAGTGGTTTAAAAACTTTTGTTTTTATGTTACTAGAGGTTGAACCCAGATGCATTCTACCTCTAAGATACACCCGTAGCCCTTTTCATTTATTTTATTTTTTTTGAAACAGGATCTCCCTGAGTTGCTGAGAGTCTCATTGAATTGCTGAGCCTGGCCTTAAATCCCTGTGATTTTCTTGTCTCAGCTTCCCAAATACTGGTGTGCACTACCATGCCTAGCTAAAAATTTTTGTTTTTAATTTTTTTTTGGTGGTACTGGGGATTGAATTCAGGAGTGTTCTACCTCTTAGGTACACCCTTTAACCCTTTAGCACTATTTTATTTTTGTGTTGAGAGTCTTGCTAGGTTGATGAATCTCACTATTTGCTGAGGCCATCCTTAAACCTGTAATCCTCCTGTCTGAGCCTCCCAAGTACTGTAATTATAGGAGTGTGTCACCATGCCCAATTAAATTTTTTTATGTATTAATAATAGTTTTAATATAATGTCTTAAGAGGATTTAGCAAAAGTAAGTTTGTATTCTAATTTTCTTCAAAAGTTGTCTGAATAGACTAAAATTTTTCCAAAGAATACCACAGACAGGAGTAGTGGGGCACACATATAATCCCAATTACTTAGGAGGCTGAGTCAAGAGGATTGCAGGTTTAAGGCCAACTTGGGCAACTTAGTAAGACCATGTCTTGAAATTTAAGAAAAATGGGGACAGGAATGTAGCTTAGTGGTAGAGCATTTGCCTAGCAAGGGCCTGGGTTCTGTTTCTAGTACCCAAGAGGAAAATAAGACAGAATCCTGAAGTCATCCTTTAGTATCCACAGGGAATTGGCTCCAAGTCCTCCCCATACCAAAATCTGGAAATGCAAGCTGGGCATGATAACATACACATTAGTCAGAGGTAGAATACCCCTGGGTTCAGTGCCAAGTACCTCCCCTCCCCCCACCGCCACCAAAAAAAGAAAAAAACCCTCAAAAATCTGGAAATGCTGAAGTCCCTTATATAAGATGACCTGATATTGGCTTATCTGCCTATGTACATCTTCCTGTATACTTTAAATCATCTTCAGAATATCTACAATACCTAGTTGAAGGTAAATACTATATAGTTATTATAATCAGAGTTTAGAGAACAATGACCAGAAAAAAAAGCCGGTACCTATTCAATACAAGCATAATATCCTCCCCCTTCCCCACTGGTTTCAGTCCACACTTGGTTGAATCTGTGTACATGGAACTTGTAGATATAGAGGGCTTGACTATAATTATCATTGTTTTAACAACTTGGTCTAGGAATGTGTCTGAGTGCTAGGGCATTTATTTATTTATTATTTTGTACTTTTTGCAGTACTGGGGATTGAACCCAGGGGCATTCTACCTCCGAGCTACGCCCCCAGTCCTATTTTTTATTCTTTAGTTTGAAACAGGGTCTCACTAAGTTGCAGAGAGCCTCACTAAGTACCTCAGGGTGGCCGAGAACCTGGATCCTCCGGTCTTAGCCTCTCACGTACTGGGATTACAAGCATGGGCCACCACGCCTGGCAGTGCTAGGGCATTTATGAGGACTGATATTTGTGAGGCCCTGGATTTGGTCTCTACTATTGTAGAAGAAAAAAAAAAAAGTAAGATCCTTCTATTTGTGATCCTTTCTAAATATTTTGTGACTTCCTGGAAAGTTTTGTTGTTGTTGTTTTGGTACTGGAGATTGAAGTAGGTACATTCTACACCAAGATATACCTCTATCCCTTTTATTTTTGAAACAGTGTCTCACTGAGTTGCTGAGGGCCTAAATTGTTGATGTTGGCCTTAAACCTAGAATTCTCTTTTCTCAGCCTCCTAAGTATTGTGATTTTCGGCGTGTGCCACCACTTCTGGCTTTCTAGAATTTTTTTTCTTTTGGTACTAGGGATTGAACTCCAAGGGCATTCTATCCTTGAGCTAAACTCCCAGTCCTATTTATTTTATTTTTTATTTCATTAAGTTGTGGAGGGCCTTGCTATACTTTACTGAGGATGGCTGGGAACCTATGATCTTCCTATCTCAGCCTCCCAAGTACTGGCATTACAGTCATGCGTCATCACGCCTGACTTGGAAATTTCTAAGAGGATAAAAAAATGAAACTTGTAGGTTACTATTTATTACTGAAAAGAAGTCCTTCAATATAAAATGAAGTATTTTTCCTTAGTGTGGTAACACACATCTTTAATCTCAGTACATGGGAGGCTGATAGGTGGATTGCAGGGTTTTTTGTTTTGTTTTGTGGTACTGGGTATTGAACCCAGGGGCATTCTACCTCTGAGCTACACCCCCAGTCATATTTTTTTTTTTTTTGCGGTACTGGGGATTGAACTCAGGGGCATTCTACCTCCGAGCTATACCCCCAGCCCTATTTTTTATTCTTTATTTTGAAACCGAGCCTCACTAAGTTGCGGACTGCCTCACTAGGTAGCTGAGGCTGGCCGCGAACCCGGATCCTCCGGTCTCAGCCTCCTGAATGCTGGGATTACAAGTGTGCGCCACCACGCCGGGCTCTTTATTCTTTATTTTGAAACAAGGTCTCACTAAGTTGCAGAGGGCCTCACTAAGTAGCTGAGACTGGCTGCCAACTTGGATCCTCTGGTCTCAGCCTCCCAAATGCTGAGATTACAAGTGTGTACCGCACACCTGGCTGAGGATTGCAGGTTTAAAGATGGCCTGAGCAAAGTGGTGATAGTCTTACCAACCTAGCAAGAACCTATTTCATTCATTTTTTAACTTTTTTAAAAATTGTGGATGGAACCCAGGGGCATTCTACCTCCCAGCTACACCTCCAGCCCTATTTTTTTTTTTCGGTACTGGGCACTGAACTCAGGGGCGTTCTACCTCCGTGCTATACCTCCAGCCCTATTTTTTTTTTTTTTTTATTCTTTATTTTGAAACCGAGTCTCACTAAGTTGCGGAGTGCCTCACTAGGTAGCTGAGGCTGGCCGCGAACCCGGATCCTCCTGTCTCAACCTCCCGAATGCTGGGATTACAAGCGTGCGCCACCACGCCCGGCTCTCCAGCCCTATTTTTATTTTTACGGTTCTAGGGATTGAACTCAGGGGCGTTCTACCTCTGAGCTACATCCCCAGCCCTATTTTTTATTCTTTATTTGGAAACCGGGTGTCACTAAGTTGTGGAGTGCCTCACTAGGTAGCTGAGGCTGGCCGCAAACCCGGATCCTCCGGTCTCAGCCTCCCGAATGCTGGGATTACAAGCGTGCGCCACCACGCCCGGCTTCCTATTTTTATTTTGAAGCAGAGTATCAGCCAGGAGTTTGAGACAGGAGGATTGCAGATTCAAGGCTGCTTAATGAGGCCCTCCACAACTTAGTGAGAGCCTATTTCACTATAAAGAATAAAAAATAGGGCTGGGGGTATAGTTCAGAGATAGAATGCTCCTAGGTTGAATACCCAGTACCACAAAAAAAGATAAAGAAAAGAAACAGATTCTTTTTTGTGTGTGTGGTACCGGGGATTGAACTCAGGGGCATTCTACCTCCGAGCTATACCCCTAGCCCTATTTTTTTTATTCTTTATTTTGAAACCGAGCCTCACTAAGTTGTGGAGTGCCTCACTAGGTAGCTGAGGCTGGCCGCGAACCCGGATCCTCCGGTCTCAGCCTCCCGAATGCTGGGATTACAAGCGTGCGCCACCACACCTGGCAAGAAACAGATTCTTATTAGACTGATGAGAGTCTCATTACTTGCTGAGGCTGTCCTCGAACCTGTGATTCTCCTGTCTCAGCCTCCCAAGTATTAGGATTACAGGTGTGCACCACCATACCAGATTTGCAAGGACTCAGGGGAATTCTACCCCTGAGCTATACCCTCAGCCCTATTTTTCTTTTCTTTTCTTTTTTTTTTGTGCTTCCGGGAATGGAACCCAGAAGCATTCTACCTTCGAGCTACACCCCTAAGCCCTATTTTATTTTGTATTTGTAAACAGAGTTTCTCTAGGTTGTTGACTGTCTTTCTACTTGCTGAGGTTGTCATCCAACCTGTGATCCTATCTCAGCCTCCCAAGTACTTGGATTACAAGTTTGTGCCACCCCAGTCTCAGCTACTTAGTGAGGCACTCCGCAACTTAGTGAGACTCGGTTTCAAAATAAAGAATAAAAAATAGGACTGGGGATATAGCTCGGAGGTAGAATGCCCCTGAGTTCAATCCCCAGTACCGCAAAAAAAAAAAAAAAAAAAAAACAAGTTTGTGCCACCATGCCTGGCTTGTTTTTTTATTCTTTATTTTGAAACCATCTCACTAAATTACAGGGGGTCTCACTAAGTAGTGAACCTGCAATCCTCCTGTCTCAGCCTCCCAAGTACTGGGATTACAAGCACGTACCATCATGCCGGCTGCAAGACTCTATTTCCAAACAAAAAAATTTATAAAAAGGGATGGGCTTAAGAAAGTGTAGCTTAGAGGTATCTTTCTTTCTTTTTTTTTTTTTTTTTTTTTTTTTGGTACTAGGGATTGAAC
>PVLC010047665.1:0-10993 GCA_004027655.1 Graphiurus murinus
TGACTGACTTCAACCCCTAGGCCCCCTCCCCTCCCAGAGGGTACACAGCCTCAAAGCCCCAACCCTCTGCTCACAGGGTTAGTGGCCAGCCTCCAGCCCCTACATACTCCTACAACTCAGGAAATCCCAAGGATTTAGAGCCCCTCCACCCAGGAACCAGGGACAAAGACTAGTTAAATTCTTTAATATATAAGGGTCTTAAATCAGCACCTCCTCAACTCCTACTCCTAACCACACAAAGATAAAATCCATTAAACAGGGTTCACCATCAGCCTGGGCTAGTTCCTGCTTCCCTTTTAAACTTTTTGTTATAGAATTGGTAAATATATATATATATATATATATATATATATATATATATATGCAATAGTAGAAAGAATAGAATAATGAGCCCTCCACAGCCAGCTCTGTCCTCAGATTGTCCTTGTGGGCTGATTCTTGCACTGAGCCTCCACCCTGGCCATCTCCTGAAACTGAGCTCAGAGCGGCATCCTCTTAGTCTGAGAACTCTTTATCCAAAGCTTCCTGAGGGGGCGCTGCACCCATGGCAGACCATGAAGGCTGGGTAGGGCTTGGGCAAACAGAGCCCCCTGGGTAGTAGCCTTCAGTGGTGGGGGCCCCATCTGTTGACTCCTGCATAATGGACAAGTAATATTTTCTACCTGCACCATGATGCAAGGAAGAACGCCAAACACGGCTTAACATTTTGGGGGGAATGGAGGGGCTACTGGGGATTAAACTCAGAGGTGTTCTACTACTGAGCTACACCCTCAGCCCTTTTTACATTTTATTTTGAAACAAGATCGTGCCAAGTTGCTGAGGGTCTCGCTAAGTTGCTGAGGCAGGCCTCAAACCTGTACTCAGCCTCCCAAGTACTGGGATCACAGGTGGGAGCCACTATGCCTGGCTTGCCAAACAGTTTTTATTTCATTCAAAGCTTCTAAGGCACATCAGCCGGCCTTGGCCCTGTTTACAACTGTAATTATCTTCTTAAACAATCAACAACAACAACAACAAAAATAAATTCAAGAAATAATAGCTAAAAAACTCCTACCTAACTAAAATCAGCAGTAGGAGGGAAAATCAAGTAAAAAGATAATGTATCAGTATTAGTTATAGATCATGATCAATTTCAGAGGAAGTAAAATTGATATAGATGGCCAGCCAGTCTTGAATACTGCAAAGACTTGACTTTGACCTTTGGTTTATCACATGCAGCAACTGAGATAGTTCCCAGTATCTGTGACCCAGATAGGATTTTGTTTCTGGGAACCTGATACTTCTGCAGGGTACCAGAGTTTTCCCTGATGGTGCAGGTCTGGGTTAACTCCTCCAGGATGGAATGGCAAGAGTGGTGAACATAGCCTTCCTCTACCTTCTCACCTGCCTTCATCTGCAAAGTGAGAAGCCGGATGGATAAAAAGGTTCCCCCACTCCAGGACCCCAGGGCAGGCAGTGGCCCTGCAAAGCTAGCTACTGCAAGGTCTGAGCACCATATGCAGAATGGCCAAGACTGCAGGGACCACTTCTCAATGAGCAGCACCTCACACAGAGCTCAGCTTTAGTCACTTATCTGATTCAGAAACAAAGAGTCTGGCTTCCCTATCCTGAGCTGCTTGTCTGCCAGGGAAGAGCCCTCATTTCTGCAGAAAAAAAGAGCCCCAGCAGGAGCCCTGCATTAACCTTGGGCATTCTACTCCTCCCAACCCAGCTTTTTCCCAAGGATAACTTGGCTTCAGACAAGGCCTTTGCTTCAGAAATCCACAAAGATGCTTTTGGGTGTCTTTGAACATGGAGAAACATCACAAAAGGCCTTTTCTCCCTTCTATGTAGAAAAGGAGGAAAACTTTTAAAGTCCACACATCACCTACAGCAGGGATGTCTTTGCTACAAAAATCCCAAGGAACTGGAAGTTCTTCCTGGGAGATGACACAGGTCACCTATCTGTCAAGAATACCTAGTGTTCCAGCCCTGGAATTCCAGCACCAAGCCTGAGATGTGTTAAATCCTCAAGTATCTGTATGAAAATGTCTGGAGTTCCTGTTTTCCCAATGGTGGTCCCTTTTAACACCCCAAGAAGCCTGACCCAGGAAACTGCCCTCTCTGGAAAAGCCAGAGCCAGAGTCCTGTCACAAGAGGTCAGAGCTCTCACACTTAGTCCTGACCACAGCAGGATCTAAGGAACTTGAGGAAATTTCAGCGATCCACCACTCCTGCTTCTTAATGGACTGGGTATTGTCACTGCATGAAACACTGCAGGGAAAATAGCCACTTGTCTTACCCTCTTCAGCCCCCTGACCCTTAAAAGTCTTCCTGACCTCCAGCTCAGTCAGTGTGAGTATCTGGAATTGGGTCAAACAAGGGACCAGCACCAGCTACGGGTGTCAGACTCATGAGAGGGCTGGGGCTGTCTTTGCAGCCCCGGGTCAGGGATAAACAGGAATGTTGCTGTCTCCCCCTGGGTCTGCTCTAAGGCCCTTCTGGCCATAGGCAGCCACCCCAGCGGGTGACCTACTGTGGTCCCTATAGCAGCCACACACAGCTTTGGACAGCTGGTGTGGCCGGCAGCACTTGGTCCAATATCCATGATCCAGGGAAGGGGGTGTATTGGTGAGGAAAGTTGTCAAGGCAAGACAGTCTAGTAAGAGCAAAGCCATCATGCTTCTGGGGAAGCAGGGCCTCCTGCAAGGATCTGTGGCAGCAGCCAAAGCATCTTTGGCAAAATGCTCCCTAGAACACCTGGAAAAGATTTCAGTCCAAAGTAGATAGATGTAGGTCACCTTGACCTTCCCCTAATCACAAAAACAACACAGGCTGATTCAGATCATGGTTTGAAGCCTGGACTTAAAAGGTTCCTGTTCAACTGAAGTGTGTGTGTGTGTGTGTGTGTGTGTGTGTGTGTGTGTTTTACTGGAGATTGGTCATTCTATCTTTGAGCTACACCCCAGCCCCATTTAATTTTTATTTTGAAACAAGTCTCCCTAAGTTAATGAGAGTCTCACTACTTGCTGAGTAGTGAGGCTGTCCTTGAACCTGTGATCCTCTTGTCTCAGCCTCCCAAATACTGAGATTATAGGCATACACCACACACCCAGCTTCAACTGGACAGTTTTAAACCATGGATGGGGTGATGGTGTAAACAGGATAGGAAGGGAAACATGCTTCTTTGGGAAACTCTGGTCCAGGTGCAGACCTACTACTAACAGTTTCCCTCAAGCACAAATAATAACCGGGACACAGAGCCCTAAAATGAGGGTTGCTGGGGGTAAAGGGATAAAAACTGGAATTCAGGCTGGGTATGTAGCTCAGTGGTAGAACATGTGCTTATTAGCATGCACAAGGCACTGGGTTCAATCCCCAGCATCAAAAATATAAAATATATAGTGAAATTCTATGACTCCAGATGTGTGTGTGTGTGTGTGTGTGTGTGTGTGTGTGTGTGTGTGTGTTACTAGGGACTGAACCCAGGGGCATTCTACCTCCAAGCTATACTCTCAGCCCTTTTTACTTTTTATTTTGAAACAGGGTCTCACTGAGTTGCTGAGGATCTCACTGTGTTGTCAAGGCTAGCCTTGAACCTGTGAGTCACCTGTCTCAGCCTCCTAAGAACTGAGATTGCAGGTGTGTACCACCATGCCTAGTTCAGATTTTTTTAAATAGCCATCAAAACACTAAGCAATCAGATTTTTTTAAATAGCAATCAAAACACTAAGATCTGAAGGCTACCTCAGGGAGCAAAAGGGCAGGCCTGAGAAGGAACTTGGATTTCTATAAGAGAAAAGGGGCACTACTGACTTTACTCCCCAAAGTTCTGCCGGGATACCAACAGCCCAGAGGTTTCCCAGAACAATGAGGAGGAGGTCACCCTGCCCTGATGGGCACCAGGAAGTGGAAAAGCTTCCTCACTCACAACACAATCAGCCCCCCCTTATCCCCTCCCCCCCCATCCTTCCAACAGCTGGGGACTCCAGGGAGTTCTCCAAGGAGAGTCCCACTTGCAGCATTTTCACTAGAGTCTCAGGTGCTCCACAGGCCATCTGCCCGAGTGTCCAGGGCCTAATTGAGAGGACAGAGGGACAGTGAGGCACCTTCAGAGAACACCCAGAAGGCAGGGTACAGAGCTTCAGTAAAATCCTCTTTGAACTTATACATAAGGTGGATCTTGTCGGAGACAGCAAAGAAAATGAGGAAGCCCTGGTCACAGTTGAGAAGCACACCAACCCGTGTGGCCTTGGTGGAGGGCAGAGTTTTCTCCACGCTGTTGTGCCAGGCAGAGATCTTGTTGTTGAACCACTCCACGCACCAGGAGGTCTTGTTTCGGCCGAGCCGGCTCTCAGGGCCCTGCCGATCCATGCTGCCATAGCAGACGCCTACTCCACAGAAGTTGTTCTTCCGCAGCTCTACCTCCCAGTAGTGGACCCCTTTCTTGTAGCAGTGCAGACCCAGCACTTGAGAGCAGTATGTGAACCTCTGGGGATGCGGCTTGTACTTCTGTGGCGTGTCAGCCACGGTAGCAGTCATGTAGTTGTCTGTCAGAGACACTTTGTTGTGGGCAGTGTTGTAGTCCAGGATGATCTTAACAAAATCTGAGAAAACATCACCCCAGGGATCAATTACAAGGGGCCCCAAAAGCTCTCACTCTTAAATCTTTCCCTGACGAACACTATTTATTGGTTTTGCTTATCCATCCATCCATCTATCCATGCATCTATTCACCAATCCATCCATCCACTTATCCATCCATCCGTCCATCCATCCATCCATCCATCCATCTCACCCCTCCAATCTGTCCACCTGCCTGCCCATCCATCTGTCCATCCATCCAACCATCCATCCATCCACTTGCTTTTCCTTCCACACAACCAAGCTACTCACACTGCAGGAGCTCAGCTCTGGACATGGCTAAGAAGTTCTCTAGTATCTTTGCCTTGAGAGATGCGGAGTTTGGCTGCAAGGCGGGAGAGGCTTTGCCTGCAGTTGGGAGAGGAAACAGTGCTTTACAGGAAAAACTCAGTGTGGACACCCCACTGGCCCCTGCCCTCAGTAACTCACCATCTGAGACAGCTGGTTTCAACTCCGCTGACTTTCCAGGTGATGCAGGGTCAGCTGCTGGGGCACAGGGAGGAGAAACAGGAGTTGGGGATGTGCCCGGAAGAGCGGGACGGCCTCTCCTCCCTTCCAAACTGCCACTTCTGCAAACACACACTCATCCACAGTAGAACCAGGGCCACCCGGTGAGTCCACAAGGCTGCAGTCATTTGCACTGGGCCTCACCTCCTACCTCAGGCCTGCCTGCCCTTAACTGAGCACAGTCGGAAGACTCAGCCCAGCCCAGAACTCTGAAAAGATAGGGCAACCGTGGCTGCCAGCTTTTACCTCTAGGCTTACACAAGTCTCAAGAACAAAAAAATACAAAAATGCACAACTTACAAGTTTTCTTGGGTTTCTTGTCTTCTGAAAAATAAAGTTTTCAGAATTGAGATATTTTAAAGCACAATAACATTACTCTCTTCTCTTTCATTTTATGGTACTAGGGATTAAACCCAGGGGCATTCTACCTCTGAGCTACACCCCCAGCCCTATTTTTTATTCTTTATTTTGAAACAGGGTCTTACTAAGTTGCAGAGGGCCTCACTAAGTAGCTAAGGCTAGCCATGAACCTTCGATCCTCCTGTCTCAGTCTCCCAAGTACTGGGAATACAAATGTGCGCCACCAAGCCTGGCTTACTTTTTTGTTTTGGAACAGGCTCTTACTAAGTTGCTGAGAGTGTTGCTAGGTTGCTAGGGCTGTTCTCAAACCTGTGATCCTCCTGTCTCAGTCTCCCAAATACTGGAATGACAGGAGTGTGCTACCATGTCCAGCAACATGACATTTTTCAAAGACCATAAAAATGTTCATTTGGCCGGGCATGGTAGCCCATGTTTGTAATCCCAGTACTTGGGAGGCTGAGACAGGAAGATCACGAGTTTGCAGCCAGCCTCAGCTACTTAGTGAGACCCTGTTTCAAAATAAAGAATAAAAATAGGGCGGGGGGTGAGCAGAATGGCCCTGGGTTCAATCCCAAGTACATCAAAAAAGAAAAAAAAAAGTTAATTTGCATAAATTCAACTCATACAAATAAAGTTAAGATGTTTTATCTTAAAAACATAAAAAGTCGAGCCAGGTATGGTGGTGCACGCTTGTAATCCCAGTACTTGGGAGGCTGAGACAAGAGGATTGCCGGTTCATGGCCAGCCTCAGCTACTTAGTGAGGCCCTCCGCAACTTAGTGAGACCCTGTTTCAAGATAAAGAGTAAAAAATAGGACTGGGGGTATAGCTTGGAGGTAGAATGCCCTTGGGTTCAATCCCCAGTACCACAAAAACAAAACAAAAAAACATAAAAAAGTCAGTCAGGCATGGTGGCATACACTTGTAATCCCAGTACTTGGAAGGCTGAGCCTGGAGGATCATAGGTTCAAGGACAGCCTCCAAAACTAATGAGATTCTCATCAGCCTAGCAACACACTGTTTCAAAATAAAAATAAAATAGGGCTAGGGGTGTAGCTCAGAGGTAGAATGCCCCTGAGCTCAATTTCCAGTACCCTCCACTCCCCCCTCTACACAAACCTGTTGACATAAAAGGTCAACAGGCAAAATGTATAACCCAGACTCACCACACCAGGAAGTGTGGGGATGAGGCCCAGCCACCTGCAGTTTGCAGGCCTCCCAGTGATTCTGTTCAAGTGGGCTGGAAGGTTCCAGTTCCTTCTTTGCCCATCACCAGAATTAAAAAAGGCTGTTGGGATCTTATGCCCACACCTACAGGCCACACACACACACACACACACACACACACACACACACACACGTACTGGGGGTTGAACTCAGGGGCATTCTACCTCCAAGCTACAACCCCAGCCCTTTTCATTTTGAAACAGGGTTGCTGAGGGCCTTGCTTAGTTGCTGAAGCTGGCCTCAAACCTGCAATCCTCCTACCTCAACCTCCCAAGTATTGAGATTACAGGTACTACCTTGCCTGGGTATGCAGGATACTTCACAGACGGATAAAGCCCTGCTGCTCCTGATGGCTCCTATCTCCCCACCAGAGCCCTCAGCCCTGACCTACTTCACAGTCAGCCCTGCTTCCTCTCGACTCCCAGAGGACCCCCTCCAGAGGACCAGCGTCTGGGGACTCTGTATAGGCACAGGCCCCTCCTGGTAGTCACTCCTCTGAAGGTTTATCCACATCGTGACCAGTCTGCCCTCTGCTTACCTATTCCCCCATTTCAGCCAATTTATTGAAGAGTCACTCTCAACAGAACCATCTCAGGTCCTCCCTGAGTTCAACTTTCATGGGCTATGGATTCCCTGGGAGTCACACTGCCATCTTTTTAAAATGGCTCGGAGGGGGAGAGGAATAGGACTGATAATGAAAAGGAGGGAGAAACGCTGGCCCAGCAGGAGCACAGCTGAAGCCCACTGAGCTGCTGCGGGGTAGAAGCTCTGCTCCTCGGGACCAAGGCGGTGGACAAGCCCCATTGCTGCTCCTGCGGCCCCCTCCCCTGCACTGGCCCCTCCATGGGGTCTGTGGCCAGACTGGTCTCCAGCAGAGGCCCTGCTCTGCGGTGATGTGGGGTGATGAGGTGAGCTACTTACGTGGGACCTTCTTTATGACTGAGCGCGAGGGTCTGGCACTGTGGTCTCCAGCATCACCTGCACCAGAGAAGAAGAGCTCATTGTGTGCAGCTCTCCCCCAACCTCAGAAACCAGCTTCGCCCTGGTGGGCAGGGAGAGCATTTACGTGGCCATTTCTACTCATTTCCCCATCCAATCATTTGCAAGCGACAAAACGAGGGTAACAGAAGGACTGGTTCTGTGTCTTTCCTCCTTTCTCTGCTTAAAATGTAGCTGGGGTGAACCAGGTGTGGTGGCACATGCCTGTAATCCTAGAACTTGGGAGGTTGAGACAGGAGGATCGCAGGTTTGAGGTCAGCCTCAGTAATTTAACAAGACTCTCAGCAACCTAGCAAGACCCTGATTCAAAATTTAAAAAGGGCTGGAGGTATAGCTCAGAGGTAGAACGCCCCTGGGTTCAATCTCCCGTAAAACAAACACACACACACACACACACACACACACACACACACACACACACACACACACACTTTATAGCTGGGCTGAAGCTTAGCTAGAGCACCCAGTTCTGTGACCTCTGAGAGCTCTCTGAGCTTTGGTTTCTTTGATTGTGCAATGAGGACAACTCCAGCCTGCTCGTGGCTGACAGGGCTCCTAGATAAGATTAAGGCATGTAGCAGAGACCCAGTCAATGTCTCTTCCTGCCTGCTGCTTCTTCTCCTCCCCTCCTCCTCCCACAGATCAGGCAGCAACAGCTTCACCCGCCACCTATTGTTTAAGAAGCCCTTCTGCAAGGGTGCTCGCTGGCGGAGGTGAAGTGCAAGCCCACCCCCTGGATTACATGACAGAGTACCAGGCTCGGCCCTAGGCACCGGGAGACAGCTTTGAACAGGAAACAGGTACAGCTCCTGCCCTCGAGGAGGTCACAACCAGGAGACAGATGGAGCTCTCGAGGAAGAGGAAAATGACATATGTGCAAAACGCCCCTTTCAAAAGGATGATGAGGATCATAGGACCTAGTCTACGGAGCGAGTAGGAGTAGTGCCAGAGAGGCTGGCAAGAAATGTAATGCTTAGAATGATCTTAAAGAGTGAAGAGTTAGCTGGTGAAGATGGTGGAGCTCCAGTCTTCTGGGCAATGTGGGGAGAGCATTAGCCAAGGTCCTGTGGCAGGAAGCTTACCAGACTTGAGGGTCTGAATGCAGAGAAATGCGTGTGGGGTGAGGGACATGAGGATGGAGAGACGGACAAGATCTGACCTGCCATGGAGGCCAAGGTCAAGGGTCTGCTCCGTAACCCAAGAAGGGTGGAAAGCCCCTGAGGGGCGAGGAGGGAAAGGTCCCAGGAGGGGAGATTTGCATCCTGATAAGCCCTCCCTGGCTGTAGCAGTGGAGGCCAAGGGACCATTTAGGAAGCTGTCACGGACATGGGGTGCAGGTGAGGCAATGGAGAGCAGGCAGTGCCACACCAGTGGAGAGTCAGGAGAAAGGAAAGAAGTGAAATCTGCTGATGGAGCAGATATGGGGGGAAGAAAGGGGTATTAAGGAGAACTTTCAGGTTTCTCTGACCTCCAAACTAGCCATTTCCCCACCAAACACTGACAACCCAGAGTCCATTCAAAACCCACCCAACTCGGCCTTAAAGTTTCCAACAAATGCAGGGCATGGTGGCGCACACTTGTAATCCCTGTACTTGGGAGGCTGAGACAGGAGGATTGCAGGTTCAGAGCCAGCCCCAGCTACTTAGTAAGGCCCTCTGCAACTTAGTAAGATCCTGTTTCAAAATAAAGAATAAAAATAGGGCTGGGGGTGGAGCTCGGAGGTGGAGTGGGCCTGGGTTCAATCCTCAGTACCACCACACACACACAAAAAAATCCCAACAAAGAGTCCATGCAGAAAGCCCCTTGTCACATCGAGCTTCCAAAAGTGTCATAAGAAGAATGGCTATGATTTCAGGATGAAGTACTCCTCTGATGAAAGACAGCTGTTTCAGGACCCCTAAGACTCAAGCCCCACTGCTCTAGGTTACACCTGTCTCCCACCCCAGGATAACGAGGAGACCCACCCTGTTTGGGGACTCTGTTGGGGCGGCAGGGGTGCTGCTGGTGTTACCTGAGACAGCATGCACCTCGGGCTTCTTCTCCTGGAGCTGCTTGAGAGACTGCTTCAGCTGGTTTTTGAGGTCCAAGGTGCCCTGGTAGGTGCCCTTAATTAGCTCATGATCCAGCTCCACCTTGGGGATGTAGACTGCCTTCGTTGAGACTCCTTGCAGTTTTGACGCTTTCTGGAACAAGCCAGGTAGGTAAGGGCTGGCAGCTCCAGGGGACACAGGGCCTGGGTTCAGGCCTCGCCAACCCCTCCAGGAGCTTCCTGTGCCCACAGGTGCTGAGGCCAGCTGGCCTACCCAAATTTCAGGACAGAGGTCACCAGAGGTTAAATCAAACCTTCCTCCCACCCCTCCCGTGTGTGTGTGTATGTGTGTGTGTGTGTGTGTGTGTGTGTGTGTGTGTGTGTGTGTGTGTTACTAGGGAGCAGCAAACGAGTGGCCACCATTGGCCTAGGCACGGAGGGCATCGAGCATGGAGAGGGACGGTTCCTCACTCCCGAACTGAACAAGGAATCTGGGCCTTGGGGGTAGTGGCAGGTCACCCACCTCTGCAGCTCACCAGACAGCACCTTTGTGCCAGGCACGGGGCTATGCACGAGGGATAAGGGTAACAAGGGATAGGCTTACGGCCAGGAGACACAAAACAGGCCTGTCTGAAATGATGTCCTGTAGTGGTATAGCAGAGGCAATGTGACATGCTCTGGAACAACAGTGGCACAATAAGGAACCCAAGGAGGACAGGGGCAACTGGAGCTGGCGCTGGAAAGGACCCCCACTCACTGGACAGAGGAGGTCAGGCATGGCATCCCCACCCAGTGCCACTGTGTCTGGGGAATGAGGAGTGGCTCAGGAGGAATCAGGGGGAGGGGGAGGCTGGCAAGAGATGAGGCTGCCACAAAGGGAGGTCTGAGTACCAAGGACCTTTGGGCCATGCTAAGGAAAGCCAGAAAGTGGAGGGGTGAGTGCTTTAGAAACACACACTATATAATCTCTTCACTAGGTGTAGGTGGATATCACTCTCCGGATTAGTTCACATTATAAGGCAAACAGAGGAGCCGGGCGTGGTGGCGCATGCTTGTAATCCCAGCATTCGGGAGGCTGAGACTGGAGGATCTGGGTTCGCGGCCAGCCTCAGCTACCTAGTGAGGCACTCCGCAACTTAGTGAGACTCGGTTTCAAAATAAAGAATAAAAAATAGGGCTGGGGGTATAGCTCGGAGGTAGAATGCCTCTGAGTTCAATCCCCAGTACCGCAAAAAAAAAAAAAAAAAAA
>PVLC010047666.1:0-11011 GCA_004027655.1 Graphiurus murinus
TAGGGCTGGGGGTATAGCTCGGAGGTAGAATGCCCCTGAGTTCAATCCCCAGTACCGCAAAAATAAATAAATAAATAAATAAATAAATAAATAAATAAATAAATAAATAAACTAATAAAATTAAAGGCCGGGCGTGGTGGTGCACGCTTGTAATCCCAGCATTCGGGAGGCTGAGACCGGAGGATCCGGGTTCAAGGCCAGCCTCAGCTACCTAGTGAGGCACTCCGCAACTTAGTGAGACCCTGTTTCAAAATAAAGAATAAAAAATAGGGCTGGGGGTGTAGCTCGGAGGTAGAATGCCCCTGGGTTCAATCCCCAGTACCGCAAAAAAAAAAAAAAAAAAATTGAAAAGGGTTGGGGGTGCAGCTCAGAGGTAGAAGGCCCCTGGGTTCAATCCCCAGTACCAAACAAAAAGATGCCTACTGTGTGCAGTGGACAGTGAAACCCACCCAGGACTGCCCTCCAGCAGGAGGGCGCCCTGCTGACACAGCCCCTGCCCCACCCCACCTTACACTCACAGCCACACGTGTGACCTCTCTGTCACACTTGGGATGCTTCCGCTCTCAGTGGAAAAAGATCGACTCAGCTCCTGGAAGTCCCCCACACACGGGGTAGGGGGGTTGCCTTTTTTTTTTTTTTTTTTTTTTTTTTTGGCGTACTGGGGATTGAACCCAGGGCACTCTACCTCGGGGCTACATCCCCAGTCCTTTTTTTTTTTTTTTTTGCGGTACTGGGGATTGAGCTCAGGGGCATTCTACTCTGAGCTACACCCCCAACCCTATTTTTATTCTTTATTTTGAAACCGAGTCTCACTAAGTTGCCGAGTGCCTCACTAGGTAGCTGAGGCTGGCCGCGAACCCGGATCCTTCGGTCTCAGCCTCCCGAATGCTGGGATTACAAGCGTGGGCCACCACGCCCGGCTGGGGGGGTTCCCTTCTTTGGCACCTGCTCTACCAGAGAGCTGAACACCCCCAAGAAGGTTTACCCCCAAAAGACCACCCCCACCGTGGCTCCCCTCACACACTACTGGATCTGAGGAGTCCGAACCCTAAGGGAAAGTTAGGGAGAAAAGGTTCCCCAGTGTTAAGGGTCGTGGGCATGGGGGAAGCTGGCACCTGAGCTTGGGCCCATAGCCGGCCTCTCATCCGGCCCAGCTGGTGGAGCCAGGTCCTACTCAGGAAGGATGGAAAGGGCTGCCAGCCAGCAGGGCACGGTGGAGGAAAACGGGGTCGAGGCGATATCCTCCCCCTCCCCTGTCCTGGCCTTTTCCTCTCCGAGGGGCAGCAGGAAGCGAGGAAAAGGGCCGGGATGGGAGGCGGGAGCGGGTGGGAGGGAATGGAGTTTATCAAATCCCCGGCGGGCTGCCCAGCGGGCAGCAGCTGGCGCCAGTAGCCAGGCCGAAGAGGTTCGCCCGAAGAAGGAGGGAGGCCGCCGACCTGCTGGGCGGACGGACTCCCGCACAGGTGAGCCCAGCGCGGACTGCAGAGGGTTGGTCTGCGCCACCATGGATGCGCTGGCTGCGGGCTCCCCCACTCTCCTCCTAGGCGCCGGGGCGGGGAAGGGGCTGGCGGCGCAGACGCGGGCCGTTGGGGGAGGTGAGTCCCCCACTGGGGAGTGGATCTAAGAGGAGACCAGGTCTCGCACAGGTCTCGCCCGGGTCCAGCTCCAAGCCTGCTTCCCACCAGAGAAGGAATCGCGAGGCGCAAGGGCTCGGGATACCCAACGGAGGCCACAGGGAGCCCCTCCAGACGCCTCTCCGAGGTCTGGCCAGAAACTTCTGCAAGAGTGGCACCCTCCTCAGAGTTAACAGGGAGCCCCCTGTGACCCGGCAGGAGGAGATCCAGAGATTGGCCTGCCCCTGGCGGGAGTTGGGGGACAGGGGGCACCCTGACTTCCCTGCAGGCCCCGCCCGCCTCGCCGGGACCCACAGCCGGAGTTGTCGGGACAACCACGGCCTCGGCTTGGCAAGGGGAGGGGTAAGGGGCGGGGCCGCCCCCAGTCCAACCGGGCAGGGGCGGGGCTTCCTTGCAGACCGCAGACGGGGGCGGGGCCGGGGACCCTGAGGGGCGGGGCGTCGCTCTCCGGGAGGCCGCGCTCCGCTCAGGTCGGAGTCTTTTTTCCACACAAAAGGGGCCCCAGAGCTGAGTTTGCTTTCCGGGATGCAGAGCTAGGTCTACAGGTGTCCCCAGCCAAGGCCTGGGGGTACCACAGCACCTCCTTGGGGCCGCACAGGGGAACGCCACCTCCTTTATTCCATCCGCCTCCCCGCCCCGCCCCTCCGGCTGTCCCTTTAAGGGGTGGCCCCACCGGGCTGGAAGGACTGTACCACGGCGGCGGGCTGCGCGGGGGAGATCGCAGGCTGCCCGGCTCTCACGGCTGAAGCGCCCCCAGAAACCCTCGCTCCAAGGGGCCTCGGGTTTCAGATAGGTGGCCACGTTCCCCTGCAGGGGACCTGGGGGTCCCCGAACTCGCAATTGCACGCTGGCGGCAAGAAAGGCGGCCACACCCCGGCGCCCGGGCCGCAGGACCTGCCCCCGGCCCTCCTCCGCGCCGCCGCCTTAAAGGGCCCGCGGCCCGGGGCGGGGCCAGCGGAGGTGCGAGCCCGGCCGTCCCGGCGCGCGGCCGAGCAGGCTGGGCTGGGCTCGGGATGGCGGCGGCCCTGGCGCGGGTCCCGGTGGCGTCCCGAGCGAGGTGAGAGCAGGCGGTGCACACCTGGCGGCCCTCTGGGCGGGCTGGGCTCTGAGCCCCCCCGGGGCCCCCTGAGAAGCGGCCGGGCTCCGGCCCACGTGGGGGCGGAGGCGGGGTCCTGCACAAAGGCCAGCGGGGACTCTCTACCCGGGACCTGCTGGGCGCGGGGCGGGCGCGCGCGCGTTCCTTGTGGCGGTGGAGGGAAGGGCAGGTCGGCCAGCGCCGCCGGAGGAGTCCGCTGCCCTTTTGTCCCCGCGGGGCCTCCTCCAAGCCTGGGAGAGTGTCTGAGACCGAGCCCGAGCCCTGACAGCCGGGCAGAGGCTGCACCAGCTCCGCGCTCTGTTCTTCCCAGCTTCCGTACGAGTTGTGCCCTGCCTGCTTTGTTTCTCTGGACCAAGAGTAGAGTCCAGAGGTTCGGGGCTCACTGAAACCACGTACTCGATGCGGGCACGTAAGTGGCGCTGGCAGCCGCTCCGTAGTCTTAATTCACCCAGTTCTCAGAAGGGCTTCGGACCTTTCAGAGATTCTGGGCCAGTCATGGGCTCCAGCCCCAGGAAGGTGCCCTTTGCTCCTGGTGGTGATTTCCCCGCCCTTCAGTGGCCTGTGGTCTCTCCAGGATAGTACAGCCCTGGGTGGTCTGCGCAGCCACGGACACAGTGCCCCATGTAGCTTGGGCTTTGGGAGCTCAGATGGGCTTTAAGTTGGGTACCGCCAGGAGTGTCTACATTGATTTGTTCTCTCCCACCCTTCCTTCAGCTCCTAAGCTGGTGCCAGGCAGGTGACACTTCCTGCACCCCCAGCATGCGGGCAGGCCTGGGCCCCACCGTCGCACTGGCCCTGGTGCTGGCAGTGGCCTGGGCCATGGAGCTCAAGCCCACGGTGCCACCCATCTTCACGGGCCGGCCCTTTGTGGTAGCGTGGGACGTGCCCACACAGGACTGTGCCCCGCGCCACAAGGTGCCGCTGGACCTGAGTGCCTTCGATGTGGAGGCCTCGCCGAACGAGGGCTTTGTGAACCAGAACATCACCATCTTCTACTACAACCGTCTGGGCCTGTATCCACGCTTCGACTCAGCCGGGACGTCTGTGCACGGCGGCGTGCCGCAGAACGGCAGCCTCAAGGCCCACCTGGAGATGCTCAAGAAACCCGTGGAGCACTACATTCGCCACCAGGAGCCCGCCGGGCTGGCTGTCATTGACTGGGAGGACTGGCGGCCCGTGTGGGTGCGCAACTGGCAGGAAAAGGATGTGTACCGCCGCTCGTCGCGCCAGCTGGTGGCCAGTCGCCACCCTAACTGGACATCAGACCGAATCATCAAACAGGCACAGTACGAGTTTGAGTTCAACGCGCGGAGGTTCATGCTGGAGACACTGCGCTACGTCAAGGCCGTCAGACCCCAGCACCTCTGGGGCTTCTACCTCTTCCCTGACTGCTACAACCATGACTATGTGCAGAACTGGGAGAGCTACACAGGCCGCTGCCCCGATGTCGAGGTGGCCCGCAACGACCAGCTGGCCTGGCTGTGGGCCGAGAGCACGGCCCTCTTTCCCTCTGTCTACCTGGATGAGACACTGGCTTCCTCTGCCCACGGGCGAAACTTTGTCAGTTTCCGGGTTCAGGAGGCCCTTCGAGTGGCTCACACCCACCACGCCAACCATGCGCTCCCAGTCTACGTTTTCACGAGGCCCACCTATACCCGCAAGCTCACGGGACTTAGCGAGGTATGTGCTTTCCAGGGCCGGGAATGCTACCAGGGATCTATAGCCCCATAGTTTGCCCAGTACTCCATGTCTCTTCAAATCATTCTCTTGCTGGGCACGCTTGTAATCCTAGTACTTGGGAGGCTGAGACAGGAGGATCTCAGGTTCACAGCTAGCCTCAGCTACCTAGTGAGGCCCTCTGCAACTTAGACCCTGTTTCAAAATAAAGAATAAAAAATAGGGCTGGAGGTGTAGCTCAGAGGCTTCTGGGTTCAATCCCCAGTACCGCAAAAACGAAAAAAAAAATCATTCTTTGTGATCTTGTAAAAGGGTAACATTGTTATCCATATTTTGTAAATAAAATTGAGGCCCAGAGATGCTGAGAGGTTTTCCCAAAGCCTCTGCAAATCCAAGACAGCTCAGAGACTTGGTCCCAGGTCTCCTGACCTTGGAGTCCATCCTGATAGACCCTCCATAGATTTTTGTGTACTCTTGGCTGGGGAGATTGAGATCCAAAGTGGGGTTGGAAGTGGGTTTAAACCTTTAAGGAGCTGGATGTGGTGGCGCATGCTTGTAATCCCAGTAATTGGGAGGCTGACACCAGAGGATCTGAGTTCGTGGCCAGCCTCAGCTACTTAGTGAGACCCTGTTTCCAAATAAAGAATAAAAATAGGGCTAGAGGTGGAGCTCAGAAGTAGAATGCCCCTGGATTCGATCCCCAGTTCCACAAAAAAAAAAAAAAAAAAACCCTTTAAGGAACCGGGCATGGTGGCAACACTTGTAATCCCAGTACTTGGGAGACTTGAGACAGGAGGATCACAGGTTTGAGGACAGCTTCAGCAAGTAGTAAGACTCAGCAACCTAGCAAGACCCTGTTTCAAAAATTAAAAAAAAATAGGGGAGGGGTAGAACCAGAGGTAGACTATCCCTGGGTTCAATCCCCAGTAACACAAAATAAATAAATAAGTAAACTTTTCAGGAGAAAGCAAAATGGGCAGAGCTTCTGCCTGGAAGCACTTGGGGAGGGCTGTCCTGCGGAGTCAGCGAGTCCCTATAGTCTGTCCAGCCTCTGCTTTCTCCTTCTGTGGTTTCAGTCTTCCCCAGTGACGGTCCGCTTCCCCCACAGATGGACCTCATCTCTACCATTGGCGAGAGTGCAGCCCTGGGCGCGGCTGGTGTCATCCTCTGGGGTGACTCAGTGTACACCTCAAGTACGGTAAGTGACACCCACCCAGCTGGCTTGGGGCTGAGTCTACAAAAGCAGGCAGAGAGCCAGGCGCAGTGACGCACGCCCGTAACCCCGGTGCTTAGGAGGCTGAGACAGGAGGATTGCAGGTTCTCGCAACCAGCCTCAGCAATTTAGCAAGACCCTGTTTCCAAATAAGAAATAAAATAAGCCAGGCGTTGAGCCGGGCGTGGTGGCACATGCTTGTAATCCCAGCATTCGGGAGGCTGAGACCGGAGGATCCCGGTTCGCGACAAGCCTCAGCTACCTAGTGAGGCACTCTGCAACTTAGTGAGCCCCAGTTTCAAAATAAAGAATAAAAAAAATAGGGCTGAGGGTATAGCTCGGAGGTAGAACACCCCTGAGTTCAATCCCTAGTACCACAAAAAAAAAACAAATGCCAGGCATGGTGGCGCACGTTTGTAATCCCAGTACTTGGGAGGCTGACACTGAGGATCCGGGTTCATGGCCAGCCTCAGCTACTTAGTGAGGCCCTCTGCAACTCAGTGAGACCCTGTTTCAAAATAAAAAATAAAAAGTAGGGCTGGTGGTGTAGCTCAGAGGTAGAATGCCCCTGGGTTCAGCCCTCAGTACCACACACAAAAAAATTAAATAAATAATTAATTAATTAAAATTGGCCAGGCTTGGTGGCACACGCTTGTAATCCCAGCATTTGGGAGGCTGAGACCAGAGGATCCGGGTTTGTAGTCAGCCTTACCTACTTAGTGATGCTCTCTGCAACTTACTGAGACCCTGTTTCAATATAAAGAATAAAAAAAGCTGGGCTTGGTGGCCCACGCCTGTAATCCCAGCATTCGGGAGGCTGAGACCGGAGGATTCGGGTTCGAGGCCAGCCTCAGCTACCTAGTGAGGCACTCCGAAACTTAGTGAGACTCGGTTTCAAAGTAAAGAATAAAAAATAGGGCTGGGTGTATAGCTCGGAGGTAGAATGCCCCTGAGTTCAATCCCCAGTACCACACACACAAAAAAAAAGAATAAAAAATAGGGCTAGGGGTATAGCCTGGAAGTAGCATGCCCCTGGGTTCAATTCTCAGTTCCGCAAAAAAAAAAAAAGGGGGGGACTGGGGGTGTAGCTCAGAGGTAGAACGCCGCTGGGTTCAATCCCCATTACTGCCCCCCAAAAGGGAAATAAAATAGGGTTGGAAGTGTAGCTCAGAGATGGAACATCCCGGGATGCATTTCCAGTAACACACACACACACACACACACACACACACACACAGAGGCAGAGAATTTAGACTTTTCCTCCCAACCTCAATCAGATGTGCAAACTTAGTCTGGCTCCCTTGTCTGGCCTCCACTTAAGGCCTTAATTTTGGCCCCAGTACAAAAAGAGGGCACCCGGCCCTGCTCCTCGGAAGGGGAAATGCTGTTCCTCAACAGCTGGCCGGTTCCGCCCTTGCCCGATTTCCCTGCCTGCCCAGCTGCCTCTCTGCGTCCTCCCTCTCTCAGCAGGAACAGGGAGTGTGAGGGTTTGGGCGTGTGTGTGTGTGTGTGTGTGTGTGTGTGTGTGTGTACTGTATAAGGCCCTGAGTTGAACCCCAAGACTGTCCCCCTTCCCCTCCAAAAAAAAGTACTGTCACCACCATGATGGACCCGGTTTCTCACTGACCTGTTACCCCTGGCCTTTGCCCCCAGGAGACCTGCCAGTACCTCAAGAATTACCTGACACAGCTGCTGGTGCCCTACGTGGTCAACGTGTCCTGGGCTACCCAGTATTGCAGCCGGGCCCAGTGTCACGGCCACGGACGCTGCGTGCGCCGGGACCCCAGCGCCAACGCCTTCCTGCACCTCAGCGCCAGCAGCTTCCGCCTGGTGCCTGGCCGTGCGCCTGGCGAGCCCCAGCTGCGGCCTGAGGGGGAGCTCAGCCGGGCCGACCTCAGCTACCTGCAGATGCACTTTCGCTGCCAGTGCTACCTAGGCTGGGGGGGGGAGCAGTGCCAGTGGGACCAGAGGCAGGCAGATGGGGGTGCCATGGCCCGGGCGGGGACCGGTTTCGCTGGCCTGCTGGCTCTGGTCGCCATGGCCCTCACCTAGACCTTGTGGGGTTTCCCACCTGGCTGCCGGGCCAGCGGAGCTCTGCTGCGAGGACTCTTCTGGGCGTGTCGGAGCCTGCAGGGGGCAGACAAACTAGGGTCTGCAGGGGCCAGAGCCCCCAGGATGCCCAGCACAGCATCCATACCAGCTGTCACCCCCCTGTTCTAAGGGGGAGCACAAGTCCCCTGGGAGGCCCCTTCTCCGTCTACCAAAGGAGGAGGATACGGCCAGGTTGGGGAGGGCCTGACCCTACTCCTCTACCCCTGGATACTTTATTATTATTATTATTTTGGGGTCTCTTTTGTAAATTAAAAAAAAAAAACCCGGCTTCTGTGCTAGTGTCTGCTTCTGGGCCAGGGCATGGGAGAGGGCGTCAAAGTCACCCAGGAGGCTGTGCTCAGCGCTCCACGAAACCAACTGTGGGAGACTTGCCACCGGTTCAGGGTGTCCACCAGACCTGGGGGGCCAGGGCCGCCCACACCACGCCAGCACCAAAGGCCTTGCTTTCTCCATGTTGACTGGAGTGCAGTGGACCGGACTGTGTGAAGGACAGAGCTCACTGTGTCTCTACCACTAGCCTCCGAGGGCCAGGACCAGCCTCTACCAGGGGAGAAAGGAGGCAGTTTGGTCTTCCCTGCTGTTCCCACAGGCCAGGGCATCGCCTCTGCTCCCTGCTCCCAAAGGCAGAGGACTCCTGACACATATATCCCAGCCTGCTTTGCATATGTGTGTGTGTGGAGGGGCACTGGGGAATGAACCCAGGGGCATTCTACATTCCAAGCTACACCCCCCAGCCCTTGATTTGTTTGTTTGTTTTGGAACACGGTCTTGCTAAGTTGCTGAGAGTCTCACTAAGTTGCTGAGGCGAGCCTCAAACCTGCAATGTTCTGTCTCAACCTCCCAAGAACTGGAATTACAGGCGTACGCCACCACACATGGCATATCTCCCTACCTTGGGTGTGCCAGAGGATCTGGGTTCACAGCTAGCCTCAGCTACTTTGTGAGACCCTGTTTCAAAATAAAGAATAAAAAATAGGGCTAGGGGTGTAGCTTGGAGGTAGAATGCCCCTGGGTTCAATCCCCAGTACCCCAAAAGAAAAAAAAAGAAAAGAAAACAAAACTCTGTTCTGGCAAGTCCCGGCTACCCCTAAGAGAATTAGCAGCCAGAGGAGTCAGAGCAGCTCTGAGGTACATCACCGCCCCCCTTAGCTAGCAGACCCACCCGGTCCCTGTCGGTGACTGCACCCACCCGCCCTGCACCCTGCAAACTTAGTACTCTGGGAGACAGGAAGAGCTGAAGGGCTGGGAACACAGCTCAGTGGCAAGGCACCAAGAAAAAGAACTGGGTGAGTAGGAGCAGCCGAGGGGAGGGCCGGGGAGGGGCAGGGCAGAGGCCCGCAACCGTGGCACACAGCTGGGACCTCAGGACTGGGTGTGGCAGCTCACTGCAGGCGAAGGCACACACTTCACCTGATGGGCGTAACCATCCCACCCACCATCCAGTAAACACAGTGAGCACCTGTGCCAGCGCCAGGCTGGGTGCCAGGGGTTCACCAACCAATGAAGACCCCTGCGCTCCCGGGGACCACAGAGGAGAGGGAGGGGCACACTGGATGCCAAGACAGGTGGCAGGCAGGAATGTTCCCACGAGCAGCACACGCACAAGGTGATGGAGTGGTTAGGGCAGGAAAGCCGGAGGAACCAGCCTGGCGAAGTCAACTCAGACATGAAAGAGACACCCCCCTCATCCCTCTGGCTGCTGATAGCCGAGAACCTAGGGAAGGGGCCAGGCAGCAGCACCAAGAGGATGATGTAAATTCCCACCGTGGCTGGTCACAGTGGCGTGTGCCTATAATCCCCAAACTTGGGAGGCTGAGACAAGAGGATTGCAGGTTCAAGGCCAGCCTCAGCAGCTTAGCAAAAAATAAAAACTAAAAGAGGGCCAGAGATGTAGCTCAGAGGTAGATGTTCCTGATTCAATCCCCAGTACCAAAAAAAAGTTTTATTTATTTATTTTTGCGGTACTGGGGATTGAACCCAGGGCATTCTACCTCTAAGCTACACCCCAAGCCCTATTTTTTATTCTTTATTTTGAAACAAGGTCTCATTGAGTTGCGGAGGGCCTCACTAAGTAGCTGAAGCTGGCCGAGAACCTGTGATCCTCCTGTCTCAGCCTCCCAAGTACTGGGATTACAAGTGTGTGCCACCATAACCAGCGGCTCCCCTGGATCGTGTCAATGCAACCCTAGGTTTCTGGGGGCACCAGGAGGAAACGGGGAACCTGGAGGGCAGGGGTTGGGGCCACCTGGGTGTTCTCCCATGCCCTCAGTTCTGAGCGCTGTACTAGGCTCTCTGGTCTACACCACAGTCGTCATTCTGAACCGCTTCCTCCTGAACAGGTGGACAGCCACCTGCTCGTGGCTTCATCCTATGCATGGCTGATGTGCCTGAAGTCCCTGCACCCTGGGCCCTTCTGTCTCTCTGCCCTGCCAGCTATCCACCCAGCCAGCCCCAAGGACCAAGCACAGATGGCAGCCCCCTGTGAGTGTCACGGCTCCAGTGGCCACTGGGCTGGAGGGTCAGGGGCTCCAGCTCACACAGGGCTGCGGGCGCCAGCAGCACATTCACCCTGGGGAGGGACTGGTGTTCCCTTCACCCGGCCCCGGCAGGCAAGCCTGGGCCTGAACACCCCGCAGGTCTCAACCGCCAGCTCCTGAGTCGCTGAGCAAGCACGTGTTCACTGAGAGCCCCCTGCTCCTACCCTGGGGCTCATGGTCACAAGACAGCCAGGTCACACTCCTGCAGGCTCAGGCACCCAGGCCCATGCTTGCAGTGCAGGCCCCTGGGATTTGTTCACAGGCCCAGAGGCCCAGATGATCCCCGACTGAGCGCAGGAAGGCCAGGGCCACGACACTTCCAGGGGCCAAGAAAAGCCTTTAATCTTTTTGTCATTAGAAGAGAAAACATAGCCATGTGTGGTGGCGCACGCTTGTAATCCCAGTACTTGGGAGGCTGAGACCAGAATATCTGGGTTCACAGCCAGCCTCAGCTACCTAGTGAGGCACTCTGCAACTTAGTGAGACCCTGTTTCAAAATAAAGAATAAAAAAAAATAAGCCGGGCGTGGTGGCGCACACTTGTAATCCCAGCATTCCGGAGGCTGAGACTGGAGGATCCGGGTTTGAGGCCAGCCTCAGCTACCTAGTGAGGCACTCTGCAACTTAGTGAGACTTGGTTTCAAAATAAAAAATAAAAAATAGGGCTGGGGGTATAGCTTGGAGGTAGAATGCCCCTGAGTTCAATCCCCAGTACTGCAAAAAAAAAAAAAAAAAAAGAATAA
>PVLC010047667.1:0-10989 GCA_004027655.1 Graphiurus murinus
GATTAAACATGATAAATGCAAGGCAGTGGAATCATGACAATTACCATTCCTGTTACTGTGCTGCTATTGCTCCTTAGAGTACCCAGTCCAGAAACATAATTACAGAATCTTACTGAGGATTCTAGGTTTGACTGGATGTGGTGTAATGAGCAATTCTCTACCAATTAATCTTTGGTCCAGATCAGGTTCTTGACAAAACCCTTTTCAGGCTTCTGGACATTACTTCCTCTCTCCCCTCCCCATTGTAAAAAGTCTGCTAATGAATTAGGAGTCATATCTGTCTGACAAGGGACTGCCATGAGCAGACCCCTGTGGAGCAAGACAACACCATTTCTGTGGGGATAAAAAAACCCTCTTAGGAGCCAGGCATGGTGGCGCACGCTTGTAATCCCAGCATTTGGGAGGCTAAGACTAGAGGATTCAGGTTCGTGGCCAGCCTCAGCTGCTTAGTGAGGCCCTCCACAACTTAGTGAGACCCTGTTTCAAAATAAAGAATAAAAAAATAGGGCTGGGGCTGTAGCTCGGAGGCAGAATGCCCCTGTGTTCAATCCCCAGTACCTCAAAAAAAAAAAAAAAAAAAAAAATCAACCTTTCAGGAGGATCTGAACAATTCAGGAATCTGAGCTGGGGAGCTTGTGGCTTAGCAGGGGACATCTCTGCTTGGCCAGCTACAGCCTACTGTAAAACTCCTTTTTCTGTTTTAGTTCTGACAACTTGTTGAGGAAGTTGAAAATCTCCCTTAAAAACAGATAATTTGTCTACACCTGGCGATTCCAGTATTTGAGAGGCTGAGACTGGAGGATTGCAGGTTCAAGGCCAGCCTCTGCAATTTAGTGAGATCCTCCTTGAAAAGTAGAAAATGGGGCTGGGATTATAGCTCTGAGGTAGAATCCCCTGGGTTCAATCCCTGGTATCTCTCTCTCTCACACAAACACACACACACACACACACACACACTCCAAAAAACCCAGATAATTAAAAACCTTTCTGGATTCAGAATGTCAGCAAGTAGTCATGGATAAGGATGGGTGAGTTATTGATTGGGGGGAGGGAGAATTCCTCAAGGGGCTCTGAGTTATCTTAGTGGCCCATCCCTCCACCCTCTCACCCCTGATATCACACTTCATCAGGTTTCTGTCTCATGCTGGCTTGAAGTGGATACTATTTTTTCTACCCAGTTGCCTTTGTTCTTGTCTGTTGGCATTTAAAGGTGTCTACCACTACTGCCATGGGGTCAGGAGACTGACCGGCAACTTCCATAGGATCTTTGCCCTTGGATCCTGTGCTCTGCAGCTGAGACATATTCAGACCAAAGCGGTCATGTGCTAATTGCAGTGTTTCTAGGTGGAAGACTCTGAGCTGCTCTAACTCTAAGGCTAATGTAAACTAACCCAGATTTTGAGTCAGCCACCTGACCTCATCAGCAAAGAGTGCTCCAGGAAAAAGAAATGGCCTATGTGACATTTTATTATTTAGTATTTCCTTTTAGCTGTCAGACTTCTATTTTATCAAGGGTATTAATAATCAACGTGTAATGTACAACTGAAGGGAATGTAAATTATACTTTACTGTGTGTGTGTGTGTGTGTGTGTGTGTGTGTGTGTGTGTGTGTGTATGTTACTGGGAATGGAACTCAGGGGCATTCTACCATTCTACCTCTGAGCTACACCCCCAGTCCTATTTTTTATTCTTTATTTTGAAAGAGGATCCCACTTAAGTTGTGGAGGGCCTCACTAAGTAGCTGATGCTGGCCATGAACCCAGATCCTCCAGTCTCAGCCTCCCAAGTACTGGGATTGCAAGCATGTAAGCATGTACCACCACACCCAGCTTTTCTTTCTTTAATTTTTGGTTTTTTTTGTGGTACTGGGGATGGAACCTGGGGGCATTCTACCTCCAAGTAACAGCCCCAGCCCTATTTTTTATTCTTTATTTTGAAACAGGGTCTCACTAAGTTGCGGAGTGCTTCACTTAGCAGCTGAGTCTTTTAATTATTTTGAGACAGAATCTCACTAAATTGCCCCAGCTAGCCTCAAATTTATAATCCTCTTGCCTTTCTTTTTTTTGGGGGGTACTGGGGATGGAACTCAGGGGCATTCTACCTCCGAGCTACATCCCCAGGCCTATTTTTTATTTTTTATTTTGAAACCGAGTCTCACTAAGTTGCGGAGTGCCTCACTAGGTAGCTGAGGCTGGCCGCGAACCCGGATCCTCCAGTCTCAGCCTCCCGAATGCTGGGATTACAAGCGTGCGCCACCATGCCTGGTTTCCTCTTGCCTTTCTACCAAGTTGCTGGGATAACAGGGGTGCCCCACTACTTTGTGTAATGGTGCAAGGAGGAAGAGACATGAAAAATAAATTATTAGTAAAATATACTACTGCAGAAGAAAATGAATAATTTCCGTTCTGTTGGCAGGAAGAACGAGAATAGAAACCAGTTTCAATCACTAGTTTAATGGAAAGCCTAATTTTTAGCCTATACCTTAAGATTCTTAGCTTATTTATGTCATTTGTGATATGAACCTAACTTGGAAAATGAGATCTTTAATTTTCTTACATTGTTGTTAAAACTTTTTAAAGGTTTTCTGGTCTTTTCCTTGAAAAATTTAGATGTCAAGTTAGCAAGTATTAGCCAGGCGTGGTGGCCCATGCTTGTAATCCCAGCATTTGGTAGGCTGAGACCGGAGGATCCAGGTTCACGGCCAGCCTCAGCTACCTAGTGAGGCACTTCGCAACTTAGTGAGACCCTGTTTCAAAATAAAGAATAAAAAATAGGGTTGGGGGTATAGCTCGGAGGTAGAATGCCCCTGAGTCCAATCCCCAGTACCACACACACACAAAAAAGTTAGCAAGTATTTATTGAGCAATGACATTGGGCCATAGTATATTCAATTTCTGGTTTTTACACAATAGTAAAATATTCCTGAAATAATGCCTCTTCAGATGACTTTGATAAGTACAAGATGGTAACTTGAGATTTTTAGCCAAGAACTTTTGTTTTCCCTTGCTGAATATTTTTCATTTTCATTATGTGGTAGAACTTAGGTATTGAAATCCTTAGACTGTTTCTGTCTAAGTAGCATTCTTTCTATTGTCAGGATTGGTTTTGTGATTTATAACTAGTCATATAAAAATTTGCAAAGCCTTTGGGGCTCTGTACTGTGAGAAATGCTATGTAATGCTAGAATGGTAGAGCATTGGGGCTCGTCACTTACACCTTGCATCCTTCACAATTTTATGCCTATCTTTACTAGACTTCTTTTGCACTTAATGAATTTGAAAGTAATTTATCTTTTTTTTTTTTTTTTTTGCGGTACTGGGGATTGAACTCAGGGGCATTCTACCTCCGAGCTATACCCCCAGCCCTATTTTTTATTCTTTATTTTGAAACCGGGTCTCACTAAGTTGCAGAGTGCCTCACTAGGTAGCTGAGGCTGGCCGTGAACCCGGATCCTCTAGTCTCAGCCTCCCGAATGCTGGGATTACAAGCGTGCTCCACCATGCCCGGCTTAGTAATTTATCTTGAATAAAATTAATTTCTTATACCTATTGCTAGTTTTTTTTGTTGTTGTTTGTTTTTGCAGTACTAGAGATTGAACCCAGGGTCATTCTACCTCTAAGCTACACCTCCAGTCCTGTTTTTATTCTTTATTTTGAAACAGGGTCTCCCTAAGTTGTGGAGGGCCTCACTAGGTAGCTGAGGCTGGCCGCGAACCTACAGTCCTCCTGTCTCAGCAATTTAGTTTTCTTTTCTTTCTTTCTTTCTTTTTTTTTTGTGGTACTGGGGATTGAACTCAGGGACATTCTACCTCCGAGCTAAACCCCCAGCCCTATTTTTTATTCTTTATTTTGAAACAGGGTCTCACTAAGTCGTGGAGTGCCTCACTAGTTAGCTGAGGCTGGCCACAAACCCGGATCCTCCGGTCTCAGCCTCCCAAATGCTGGGATTACAAGCATGCGCCACCACGCCTGGCAGCAGTTTAGTTTTCTGATCAGAATAATGTCTGATCTGTCAAAAAAAAAATCCCCAAATAGTGGCTCGCCTGAGTTCTGACTAATGTTACTAGGCGCTCTGTTTTGAAAACATTTCGTTTCTACTCTGTGTTACAGATGCTCTTGAATACAGTGAAATCCTGTGATAAATATTTTTCAGTGAACATAAAGTATTTAAAAAAAAGTAAGTGACTAGCAGTATTATCATTAGTCATACATTGACTCAGTTCCCAGTGTATTCATCATGGACAGGCCATAGGCCAAGATACAATCCCTGTTTACTGGTTTCGTAGTGTAATTATCTGTGAAACGGTCATTTCAAAAACAAAACACAAAAATAAGGAACCATCAACAGGGCAAATTTTTTGCAATTACTATTAATAACCTGCTTTGGGTAATTATTGGGAGAATATATGGCTCATACTGGGCTGCTGGTTTCATATGTATAAGCAGAAAGGGTATATACAAAAGAACTCATACTAAATAAAATAATTCTTATTAGTAATGCATGTTAGATTTCATTCTTACCTGTGTTTTAAGCATTCAAGAAAAAAGGTCACCAGGCGTGATGGCCCACGCTTGTAATCCCAGCATTTGGGAGGCTGAGACCCGAGGATCCGGGTTCGTGGCCAGCCTCAGCTACCTAGTGAGGCACTCCACAACTTAGGGGACCCTGTTTCAAAATAAAGAATAAAAAATAGGGTTAGGGGTGTAGCTCAGAGGTAGAATGTCCCTGAGTTCAATTCCCAGTACCACAAAAAAAAAAAAAAAAAAAAAAAAGAGAGAGAGAGAGAGAAAAGGTCAAGTCAGGCATAGTGGCGCATACCTGTAATCCCTGTACTTGGGAGGCTGAGACAGGAGGATCATGGGTTTGAGTCCATCCCTAGCAATTTAGTGAGATGCTTAGCAACCTAACAAGACCCTGTTTCAAAACAAAAAATAAAAAAAGGATTGGAGGTGTAGCTCAGAGATAGAATGCCCCTGGGTTTAACCCCTAGTTACTACTTAAAAAAAAAAAGAAGAAGAAAAGTCAGCACATATATGTTCACTGTTGTTTATGGTAATATTAATTAGGTCTTATAATCAGTCAATGGCAAATTATATTATTTGAAAATGACTTCTTTTTCTCAGACTACATTTTTCTTGACTTTTCCTATTAATCCTTCTTCAATTATTTGAAGATATGTAATGCCTATTTAAACTTTTTTTGTGTGTGTTACAACAGTTATTTTGGACTACATAAAATGAAAACATAGAAGTTGGGTCTACACAATGCAAATATGTGTTTGAATTCAGTATTCAGATTGGAGTTCTGTGGGAAAAATATTTCACAATATTTGTATTTGATTTTCCTGTGATTTTTATTCACATAGACATAGTTGAAATGAGACACAATAAGTGTAAAATGTAAAGTTTATGTATTCAAATACCGCAAAAAAAAAAAAAAAAGGTCAAGTCAGGCATAGTGGCGCATTCCTGTAATCCCTGTTCTTGGGAGGCTGAGACAGGAGGATCATGGGTTTGAGTCCATCCCTAGCAACTTAGTGAGATGCTCAGCAACCTAACAAGACCCTGTTTCAAAACAAAAAATAAAAAAGGATTGGAGGTGTAGCTCAGAGAATGCCCCTGGGTTTAACTCTCAGTTTTTCCATCTGTGTTGGCACAGTTTTTTTTTTTTTTTAAATAATTTTCTTTCAAGATTGAAGGAAAATGTTTTATTTTTGTAGATTTTTTTATTTGATATGATAGAAACTTGGTAATATGCATCATGACTCTTGTTAGGTAGGGGTTCCAGACATTTCGTTGAGCATGTGTTGAGGTTTCCTATCTTTTTTCGCAAGGATTATCAGTTGCTGTTTCTTTTTTCCCTTTTTTTTTTTTTGGTACTAGGGATTGAACCTAGGAGCATTCTACCTCCAATCTACACCCCAGCCCTATTTTTTATTCTTTATTTTGAAACAGGGTCTCACTAAGTTGCGGAGGCCTCACTAAGTAGCTGAGACTGGCCGTGAACCTGGATCTTCCTGTCTCAGCCTCCCAAGTACTGGGATTACAAGCGTGCGCCACCATGGCCAGCTTTCTTTTTTCCTTTTTGAGATGGGGTTTTGCTGTTTCCCAAATGACTGAAACTCCTATGTGCAAAAGCTGGGACTATAGGCACATTTTTTTTTTGTTACTGGGGATTGGAACCTAGAGGCAGCCTACCTCCAAGCTACACCCCCCAGCCCTATTTTATTTCTTATTTGGAAACAGTGTCTCACTAGGTTATTGAGAGCCTTACTAAACTGCCAAGGCTGGCTTTGAACCTGAGATTCTCCTGTCTCAGCCTCAGAAGTACTGGGATTACAAGCATGTGCCATACACCCGTATTACTCTTGGTGTCTTTAACAGCACTTGTGAAGGAGTTCTTCTTTATTGTAACTTCCTCCCCAATCTTGTAGTTTTTTTCCACTATTAATCAAATCTGTCTAGAAACATTCAACTAAGTGTCCATGGAGACTGCAATGGTATTTAATTTAGTTACTTAATTATAGTCACACGCATAACTGACTTAAACAGGTTTGAGAACAAACACAATAAAGCACAGAACTCAACAGGTATAGAGCTTTTTAGCTACTAGTGTTGAGCATTTTGAGGGAAATAACGAGATCTGGACTGGTGAAACAGTTACAGGGTGGTCAGTTAGGAGGGCCTAGGTTTTTTTATTCAAAGCTTTTGCCAAGTCCCGCCCCTTTCTGTACATGTCTGCTGTTTTTTTTTTTTTCTGAGTAAAATCTTTCTCATGCTCTATTTTAAAGTTTGCATTAAAATTCACATTCTTATAGAAGCCTTATGGATCAACTCTCCCCAAGTATTAAACTTAGTTTATGTTCTAGATATACAACTTCAGTGAAACAAAACTTGAAAAACCTGAATTTAATATCAAATTTAAGCCGGGCGTGGTGGCGCACGCTTGTAATCCCAGCATTCAGGAGGCTGAGACCGGAGGATCCGGGTTTGCGGCCAGCCTCAGCTACCTAGTGAGGCACTCCGCAACTTAGTGAGACTCAAAATAAAGAATAAAAAATAGGGCTGGGGGTATAGCTCGGAGGTAGAATGCCCCTGAGTTCAATCCCCAGTACCGCCAAAAAAAAAAAAAAAAATCAAATTTAGAGCCCCCATATAATAAATGTTCAAGTATTTATTATCAATATGATCTTAAGAATGAAAATAAGATAATTCTTGAGATACTTAGAATCTTCCTTTCTTTTCTTTTTATTTATTTATTTATTTTTTTTACACTAGGGATGATTGAACAAAGGGGCATTCTACCTCTAAGCTACACCCTAGCCCTATTTTAATTTTTATTTTTAAATAGTCTGCTAGGTTGATGAGAATCTCACTACTTGCTGAGGCTGTCCTTGAACCTGCTACCTCAGCCTCCCAAGTACTGGGATTATTGGTGTGTACCACCACACCCAGCTAGAATTTTCAAAACAGTTTACCATACCTTTCTTTTAGAAAGATTTAGGAGAACTTGCCTTTTAGAATGCAACTTGCCAACTTTCCAGTATCTACTTTCCAGTGGATCCTGAAGAACAGGATGATGTTGTCTGAAAGTGTGCTCTTAAATTTGTGTGTGTGTGTGTGTGTGTGTGTGTGTGTGCGCACACTCCATGTAATTTGTGAACGCTTCAAGGTGCACTTCATGCATTCTTACTTTCTTCTATGCCATAGTGGATAGAGTTTGTGTTCTTGTACAGTTGAAGTAAGTAGCAGGTACTCAAAAAATGTTTATTGGGTAAAATAATCTACATAAATACAGGAAGGACTCAGAGGTTCTAACATCATTTGAATAGTTGCTCCATGCTGTACATGGCTTGAACACTTTGTGTATCATCTCATGCAATTCTTACCACAGTGATTATTATTCCCATTTTATAGATGTAGGAACTAAAACTTTGAGGAATCAAATACTTGGCTAAGATCACACTATTAGAGTGTACTAGAGCCAGGAGTCAAACCCAGCCAGTCTGATTCTAGATTCTCTGGCCTTAATTTCTTTACTACATATGGGACAGTGACCTCTCAGAATTTTTTTTTTTTGCGGTACTGGGAATTGAACCCAGAGGCATTCTTCCTCCAAGCTACACCCCCAGCCCTATTTTTATTCTTTAGTTTGAAACAGGGTCTTACTAAGTTGTGGAGGGCCTCATTAAGTAGATGAGGCTGGCTGCAAACCTGGATCCTCCTGTCTCAGCCTCCCAAGTACTGGGATTACAAGCGTGCGCCACCACGCCCGGCTCCCCTTAGAAATTTTTGATATTAGTTCTGAGGACTTAGATGAACTAAGAAATTGCCCTTAACGAAACTAAATGGAAAACTTAATAATAAAAAAAAGGTCATTAGATGGAATAGATTTATGCTAAATGGAAAGCCTTGGGAAGGCCTCATCAGAAGTGGAGGGAGGGAATGGGAGGAGGGTTAAGCATAGTATTGTGTGCTACCCAGTGAGAAAAATACCTCCTTATACTGAGAGCCCTTTAATTTCATACATGCAGCACCTAAGTGAGGATGGTACATTTCTGGACCACTCACATCTCATTGCTGGGCAGCATTAGGGAGCTCTTTCTTAGGGTAGCTGCCCATCTGTTCTCCTCTAGGAACTCCTGGATCCCTGCTGCTACCACTTGGCTGCTGGCTTCAAAAGAGCTGGAATCTGTGAGCTGCTCACACCAGGGAGAAAAACAGGCTCTTCTCCTTAAAGTGTCTGTAATTATATGGCCATAATTAGAAATAAAACCTTTATACAATGTATAGCTCACTAGGAAAGGCTCTCTGTTCACCCACCATTTTTTCCTGTGTTGTTTCTCATGCTAATCAGGAAACAGGTCACTTGGTCTAACCATCCACTATTGCATGGAGTAGAGAGAGCCAGAACCCCCCTCCCCCCAATTCTGCATGGACTTGGTTATCACCCTGCCCTCTTTATGCTTTTGGCTTGTGGCATTACATATTAAGGTTAATACAGCCTGTAAGGACTGTAGTGCCAGCTGTTAGTTTTCTTGCAAAAAGAAAATAGCCTGGAAATAAATAACTCATGAATAGACTTCCAGTTTGAGTGCTTGTGGTTAGGGTTTGAGCTTATTGTCATTATAAACAGTAACATTGTTTGGTTTTTTTACAGTGTGCAAAGAGATGTAGGTCACTGTTGATTTTATTTTGTTTTTATTTTTTCTGGTACTAGGGATTGAACCCAGGGGCATTCTACCTCTGAGCTAACTAACTTGCAGAGGGCCTCACTAAGTAGCTGAGGCTGTCCGTGAATCTGTGATCCATCTGTCTCAGCCTCCCAAGTACTGGGATTACAAGTGTGTGCTACCCTGCCCGACTCCTTGGTGTTGATTTTAGCTTGATGGTTTTGTGTTTGAGTAGATGTTCATTAATTCATGAGCCCCAACTGCAAGGTAGATAGATGTTCAGTATTGATTAGACACATGCCTCTGGTTGTGTGCTGTTAAAAAGGAGTCAGTTGTGAAGTACTCCTAGAGCTAAATCAATAAGCTACTAAAGTTGTTTTCCCTCCATAAATGTTTGCATTTTATCCCTTTAACTAAATGAGAACGGCTGTTAGGAATTTCGGTGATCTAGCTTGTTAAGAAAACTAGTGATCTCCTTGGGACTGTTGCTCATATGTTAACCATTCCAGGTGAGTATACATTATTCATTGTGTACATCTTAGCTGAGGATAACTCTGGCTTAATGGAGGAGAGAACAGCAGTTTTCTTTGGACAATTATTACCTTTGTTCTGATCATATGGGTAGAGAACTTTGCTCAGTCTTCCTAAATATTAGTAAAAATTTCAAGAGCTTGGAGACATAGATCCTCCCAATGTAGAGATTAAAAATGTCTGTAATTGCTGTGATGAGCCTGGCCAGTAATTTCTAAGCAATTAGATGTACTGGTAGAGTGAGTCACTAGGAGGATTTCTGCCTTGGCATTTTTTTAAATTTTTAATGAATACTTTATTAAATTTAGAATAATTTTTGTGTAATTTTTTTTCCCCTTGACATGCAGACTTGCCCAGGGTAATTGAACTTTGTGAAATCATCAAGAAATTTATTAAGCTTTTGGTAGCCTTTCACCTTTCCTTACCTTCTCTTCCAGGTTCCTAGAATGGGTCGTGAACTTCCTGACCATCCTAGCCCCCTCCTTGAATCTTGGCAGTGGCATTTGCCCACACGTCAAAGACAGTCCCTAGCAGGCTGTGGATTATCTCATTTCCCTCATCTGCTGCTCAGGCCCTCAGCCTTCTCTCTGTACTCTTTTTTCAGTTTTGGGCAGTACCTTCTTGGCTCACTATAGTAGTCTTTTGAGCCTTCTCCTAAATAGTAGCACTTTCTTCAACTCCCTTTTCAACAAACTTGCCTCTTTTTTTGTGTTCTAAGTAACTCCTGAAAACCCATCTTTCCTAAAAGTCTTTTGAAATAATAGAGTATTGATGATGGTCTCATCTTTTATCTTCTCTGACAATACTAGGCCTCCCTTAGCTTCTTCCTCCAGTGTCTACCCCAATTATAAACTCATCCCTGCTTCCCATTCCCAAAGTGACTCTTGCCATTGACTTAGTTGACCAATAGTGTCCCATTCCTGTTCTGGGGGCTCCTCCTGCTCCTCCTTTTCTTTCTCTCTCTCTCTCTTTTTTTTTTTTTTGTGGTACTGAGGATGGAACTCAGGGGCATTCTACCTCTGAGCTACACTCCCAGCCCTATCTTATTTTGAAACAGGGTCTCACTAAGCTGCAGAGGGCCTTGTATTGCGATTTTCCTGCCTCAACCACACCGGGCTCTATTCTGGCTTCTGTTCCTGATTTAGAGATTCTCATAGGAGTGAAGACAGCAGGTTGAAGTCAGCTGTCTGAGCTGGAATCTGAGCTCCCTCACTCATATTATGCTCTTTGGGCTCATTTTTTAACCTTTCTGTGCTGCAGTTTTCTCTTCAGAAAACTGAGACAAC